>JAQQST010001391.1:0-12716 GCA_028646485.1 Cryptoprocta ferox | reverse complement strand
ACGGGACCGGGGGGTGATGGTCTTGGTGGAGGTCACTTGTGGGGAAGAGCACTGGGTGTTATATGGAAACCAACCTGACAGTAAACTATAAAGTTAAAAAATAAATAAATAAATAAATAAAAATTTAAAAAAAATAAAAAATAGTAGACTACATAGAGCAAAAGAATGAATCAGCAACCTGGAAGTGAGAGTAGTGGAAAGTAATCAAGCTGAGCAGGTTAAAGGATAAACTATGCAAACTAAGAATAGACTCAGGGCACTCAGCATCACCATCAAGTGTAAAAACATTCCCATTGTAAGAACCACAGAAAGAGAACAGAAAGAAAAGGGGGCAGAAAAAGTATTTGAATAAATGATACTTGCAAACTTCCCAAATCCGGGCAAGAAAACAGAAATCCAGATCCAGGAGGCACAGACAGCCTCCAACATATCAACCCAAAGAAGTCCATACCAAGACACATAGTAATTAAAAATGGCAAAAAGTAGTAATAAAGAGAATTTTAAGAGCAGTAAGAGAAAATAAAGCAGTTACATGCAAGGGAAAGCCCATAAGGGTATCAGATTATTTTTCAACAAAAACTTTGTAGGTCAGAAGGATGTGACATGATATACTCAAAGTGCTGAAAGGGAAAAATCTGCAGCCAAGAATACTCTATCCAGCAAGAAGGCTATCATTAAGAATAGAAGGAGGAGCGCCTGGGTGGCTCAGTCGGTTAAGCGGCTGACTTCAGCTCAGGCCATTATCTCACAATTCGTGGGTTTGAGCCCCGCGTCAGGCTCTGCTTCGGATTCTGTGCCCCCTCTCTCTCTGCCCCTCCCCCGCTCGCTCTCTGTGTCTGTCTCTCAAAAAATAAATAAAAATGTTACAAAAATTTTAAACAAAATACATAGGGTGATGGAATAGATTAAAAAAAACCCAAAACCCATCTATATTTTTCCTACGAGAGGCTCATTTTAAACCAAAAAACACCTGTGGATTGAAAATGAAGGGATGGAGAAACATTTATCATGCAAATAGATATGAAAAGAAAGACAATATAGAAATACTTATATGGGACAAATTAGACTTTATAACAAAAATGGTAACAGGAGACAAAGAAGGACACTACATAATCATTAAAGGGTCAATCCAACAAGAAGATATATTATTTATGCAACCAACATGGGAGCACCCAAATAGTGATATCAATTAATAACAAACATACAGGAAGTAATCATAATAAAATAATAGGAAGGAACTTTAACACTCCAATTATATCGATGGACGATCATCCAAACAGAAAAACAACAAGGATACAGTGGTTTTGAATAACACACTGGAACAGATGGATTTATCAGATAAATTCAGAATATCCCATCTTAAAATAGCAGAATACCATTATTTTAAAGTGGATATGTAACATTCTTAAGGGTAGATCACATATTAGGCCAAAAACAAGACTTAACAAATTAAAAATGATTGCAGTTGTTCCATTCATATTTTCTAACTACAACCCTATGAAACTAAAATTCAAACCACACAAAAAAAATATGGAAAGAGCACACATACATGGAGATCAAATAACATCCTACTAAACATTGAATGGGTCAACAAAAACAACATCAACAAATTAAAGAGGAAATTAAAAAATACATGGAGACAATTGAAAATGAAAATACAATGATCCCAAATTTGAGGGATACAGAAAATCTCTTCGAAGAGGGAAGTTCAGAGCAATATAGGCTTACTCAAAAAGCAAGAAAAATCTCATATAAAGAACTTAAAATTAAAGCAGAAACAAACAAAATAGGAACTAAACGCAAACACAATAGAACAGATCTACGAAACCAGGAGCTGGTTCTTTGAAAAGATCAACAAAATTGGTAAAACTTTAGTGAGAATCAAAACAAAAACAAAAACAAAAAACAAGTCAGTCAATACTACATGATTTCACTCATATGTGGAATTTAAGAAACAAAACAGATGAACATAGGAGAATGGGAAAAAAAGAGAGAGGGAAGCAAACCATAAGAGACTCTTAACAATAGAAAATAAACTGAGGATTGATGGAGGGAGGTGGGTGGGGATGGGCTAAATGGGTAAAGGGTATTATTCAATAGATGCAGAAAAAGCACTTCACAAAGTACAACATCCATTCATGATTTAAAAACACCTCAACAAAGTAGGTTTAGAGGGAACATACCTCAACATAATAAAGGCCATATATGAGAAACCTACACCTAACATCATACTCAATGTTGAAAAACAGAGTTTCACCACAAGATCAGGAACAAGACAAGGATATCCACTCTATCCACTTTTATTCAACATAGTACTGAAGTCCTAGTCACAACAATCAGACAACAAAAGCAACATCAACGACAAATAAAATACATCCAAATTGGTAAAGAAAAGCTAAAACTTTCACTATTTGCAGATGATATAATACCACATGTAAAAAAAATTTAAATCTCCAAAAAACTACTAGAACTGGCAAATGAATTCAGTAATGTTACAGTATACAGAAACAATGTGCAGAAATTTATTAAATTACACTAATAATGAAGCAACAGAAAGAGAAATTAAGAAACCAATTCCATTTACAACTGCACCAAAAGTAATAAAAATATTTAAGAATAAACTTAACTAAGGAGGTAAAAGATTTGCACTCTGGAAACTATAAAACATTGACTAAGAAATGGAAGACAACAGGATAAAAGGAAAAAAATGTTCCATGTTCATGGATTGTAAGAAGAATTTTTTATTTTGTGTATACTGCACAAGTTAATCTACATGTTTAATTCAATCCATATGAAAATACCAACAGAATTTTTCATAGCACTAGAACGAATGTTCCTAAAATTTGTATGGAATCACAAAAGATCCCAATAGCCTAAGCTACCTTGAAAAAGGCAAGCAAAACTGGAAGGATCACAATTCCAGACTTCAAGCTATATTACAAAGCTGTAGCAATCAAATTAGTATGGTAGTGGGATAAAAATATACACATATATCAATGTATTGGATAGAAAGCCCAGAAATATACCTACAATTATATACTCAATTTATGTTTGACCAAAGTGACAAGAACATTCAAAGAGAAAAAGAATGTCTATTCAACAGATGTGTTTGGAAAACTGGGCAATTACATGCCAATAAATGAAATTGGACCAGTTACTTACACCATACACAAAATAGATTAAAAATGGATTAAAGACCTAAATGTGAGACCCAAAACCATAAGAGTCCTAGAAAAGAGCACTAGCAGTAATTTCTCTGACACGTGCCATAGCAATATTTTTCTAAAATGTCTCCTGGAGCCCTGAAATGAAAGCAAAAATTGAAATATTGGGACAAAATAAAAATACACAGCTTCTGCACAGCGAAGAAAACAACCAATGAAACTGAAAGATAACCTAGTTAATGAGAGAAGGTATGTGCAAATGACATATCCAATAAAGGGTTAGTATCCAAAATATATAAAGAACTTATAAAACTCAAAACTTAATATCCTGAAAAACAAATAAGCCAATTAAAAATGGGCAGAAGTGGGGTGCCTGGGTGGCTCAGTCAGTTGAGCATCCGACTTCGGCCCAGGTATGATCTCATGGTCTGTGAGTTTGAGCCACACATTATGCTCTGTGCTAACAACTCAGGGCGTGGAGCTTACTTCAGATTCTGTATCTCCCTCTCTCTCTGCCCCTTCCCCACTCACAATCTCTCTCTCTCTCTCTCTCTCTCTTTCTCTCTATCTCTCTCTCTCTCTCAAAATAAACTAAACATTAAAAAATGAAAATAAAAATAGGCAGAAGTCATAAACAGGCATTTCCCCAATGAAGACATCCAGATGACCTACAGACACATGAAAGGATGCTCAATATCACTCATCATCAAGGAAATGCACATCAAAACCACAATAAGATATCACTTCCAATCTGTCAGAATGGCTAAAATAAACAAATGAAAGAAACAGCAAGAGTTTTTAAGAATATGGAGAAAAAGGAACACCTTTGTAATGTTGGTGAGAATACAAACTCGTGCAGGACAATATGAAGGTTCCTCAAAAAGTTAAAAGTAAAACTACCCTACAATCCAGTAATCACACTATTGAGTATTTACTCAAAAAATAAAAAATCACTAATTTTAAAGGATACATGCACTCCTATCTTTATTGTAGCATTATTTACGATAATAGCCAAATTATGGAAGCAGCTAAAATTTTTATTGATAGATGGTTGAATAAATAATGCACTCCTATATTTATTGCAGTATTATTTATGATAATAGCCAAATTATGGAAGCAGCTAAAATTTCCATTGATAGATGATTGGATAAAGAATAAGTATTACTGTGCCATAAAAAAAGTATGGAATCTTGCTATTTACGACATAGATGGAGCTAGAGTAATGCTAAGGAAAGTAAGTCAGTCAGAAAAAGACAAACACTGGGTGTTATATGGAAACCAACCTGACAATAAACTATAAAGTTAAAAAAAAAAGGTGAAGGGTTATGAAACAAAAAAAAAAAAGAAAAAGAAAAAGACAAACATATGATTTCACTCACATATAGAATGTAAGAAATGAACGAATGAGAAAAGGAAAAAAGAGAGAAAGACAAACCAAGAAATAGACTCTTAATTTTAGAGAACAAACTGATGGTTATCACAGGGGAAGTTGGTGGGGTAATGGGTAATATACGTGATAGGGATTAAGGAGCGTGCTTATTGTGATGACTAATGGGTGATGTATAAAATAGTTGAATCAGTATGTTTTATACCTGTTAATTACACTGTATTTTAACTATACTGCAATTAAAATAAAACAGTTTAAAAAAGAATTATACAAATTTTATGAGCTATTGTGTGCCTATAAGCTATTGTATGCCTAAGCTAAATGGAAAAATTTCTAGAAACACACTATCAAGACTGAATCATGAAGAAATAGAAAAGTTTAATAGATATAAACAGTAAGTATATTAAAACAGCAATAAAAAATCATTCATCAAAGATTTGTCCTGGATCTGACTGCTTCACTGGTGAATTCTACAAGATTTAAGAAGAATTAACACAAATTCTCAAGTTTTTCCAAAAATATTAAAGGGAAATAACACTTCCTAATTCTGTCTGTAAATTCATCATTACCTTGTTATAAAAGCCAGACAAAGACACACCTAAGAAAGCAAACTACAGACCAGTTAGTATCCCTTTTTAATATTAATGGTAACTTCCTGAACAAAATACTGTGAAATTGAATTCACCAACATATTAAAAGGCTTATACACCATGGTCAAGTGGAGCTTTTTCAGAAAATGCCAGGATTTTTCAATATACAAAAATAAATCACTGTAATATGCCACATTAAAAGGATGAAGGAAAAAAAATCACATGATCATCTAAATAGATGCATAGGTAACATTTGACAAAATTTAACACCAATTTATTGTTAAATACACTCAATATATTAGGAATTGGAGGTGTATCAGTTTGCTAGGTCCAAGGTTACAAAGTACTACAAACTAGGTCGTTTCACAATAGATATTAATTTTCCCACATTTATAAAGCCTAGAAATATATAAGACAGTGGTCATCAGGGCTGATTTCTTCTGAGAGCTGTGAGAAAGAATATGTCATATAATTCTCCCATAGCTACCTTCTGGTTGTTTTTATTGTTTTTATTTTTGTTTTTGTTTGCTTCTGGTATTTTGATGGCATTTTTGTCATTACTTGAGTTTTAGAAACATAAGTCCATTTTCTGCCTTGATATTCCCATAGCATTCTCCCTGTGTTTGCTTATCTGTCTGCAACTTATTCATTTTTATAGCCTTGCTAAACGTATTGGATATGAGCACAACAATAATAAATTAATTTTAATTTGATTAATTTTATAGGGATCATGTCTCCAAAACCAGTTGTATTCTGAGATACTGGGAGTTATGACTTCAAAATATGAATTCCTGGAAGACATATTTCAGTTCATAAGTGAACGCAAGTTCTTCAACATGATAAACCCTGGCTAACATAATCAGTGGTGAGAGATTAAAAGCTTTCTTTTGAAAAACAGGAACAAGATAAGGATGCCTATTTACACCACTTCTACTCAACATAGCATTGATAGTTCTAGCCAGATAAATTAGTCAATAAAAAGAAAAAAATATACAAATTAAAAAAGAGGCAAAATTAGATATGTTCACAAATAACATGAGGTTATGCAGAAAACCCTAAAGATTCCACCATAAAACTGCTAATGTTAAAGACAAATCCAGCAAAAATCAAGATACAAAATAAGCACATAAAAATCAACTGCATATGGGACATGGGAAAAAAGAGGAGAGGAGAGAACAATCCACAAGAGATTCTTAACTATAGAGTAAAAATTGAGGGTTGATGGAGGGAGGTGGGTGGAAAATGGGCTAGATGGGTGATGAATAGAAAAGACAGCACTTACTGTGATGAGCCCTGGGTGTTGTATGTAAGTGATGAATTACCAAATTCTACTCCTGAAACCAATATTGCACTGTAAGTTAACTAAATAAAATTAAAATAAAAACAAACGAACTGCATTTATAAACTTACAATGAACAATACAAAATGGAAATTAAGAAACAGTTCTATCTGCAATAAACAAAAAAGAATAACATAACTTAGGAATAAATTTAACCAAGCGGGAAAACACTTGTACACTGGAAGTTACAAAGCAATGGTGAAAGAAATTAAAGAAGACTTAAATTAATAGAAAGACATTCCTCAATCATGGAAGACTTGATGTTGTTGAGATGATAAGACTACTCAAAGTGATCTAGATATTTACTGAAACACTTATCAAAATCCAAATACTACTTTGCAGAAATAAAAAATTCATCCAAAGATTCATATGGAATCTCAAGGGAACATAAATAAACAATTTTGAAAAAGAAAATCAAAGCATAAAAACTCTCAATTCCTGATTTCAAATCTTACTATAGGCTACAGTAAGGAAAACTATGACAAAGGAGTAAGAATCAATATATAGATAAAGAAAATAGAATAGAAGATACAGGAAAAAAAAAAGCACTAACGTATATGTTCCTAACCAAGAAAGTGAAAAGCCAACCTAATGAATAAAATGAAATATTTACAAATTATTTATCTGATAAGAAATTAATATTCAAAAAATTAAAAAGACACTATATTAGTTAGGATCCTCCAGAAAAATAGAACCAACGTATATAGTACATATGATGTATATACATATATATCTTATTAGATATATACATGTATACATATATAAAATTAAAAGATTCAAAATCATATATATATATATAGAGAGAGATATATGACTTATTTATAAATTGGCACATGTGATTATGAAGGCCAATGATCTGATATCTGTAAGCTGGAGACCAAAGAAAGCCAGTGGTGTATTTTAGCATGAATCTGAAGACTTCGAAATTGGGAAAGACAATGGTTTACCACTCCAAGTTCAAAGGCCTGAGAATCAAGGACTGATTGGATAAGTCCTAGTCAATGCCCAAAGGTTAATAACTAGTAGTGCCGATGATATCCAAGTGCAGAAGATGGATGTCCCAGCTCAAATAAGAGAACAAATTTGCCCTTTTTCTGCCTTTGTGTTCTATTCAAGCCCTCAGGGAATTGTATGATGCCTAGTGGCATTAGTGAAGGTAATATTTATTTAGTCTACCATTTCAAATACTCATCTTATCCATAAACATCCTCACAGACACACCTAGAAATAATGTTTTACCAGCTATCGGTTATCCCTTAGCTCAATCACGTTGACACATAAAATTACCCAGCACAAGTCCACCCATTGTCATCTTGCACCGAAATACCTCAATGTTGCTGGGAAAACCGGACAGCTACATTCAAAGGAATGAAACTGGACCCACTTTTACAACATAGACAACAATAACTTCAAAATGAATTAAAGACCTAAATGTGAAACCCGAAACCATAAAAAATACTAGAAGATAACACAGGCAGTGATTTTTTTTGACATCAGCTGTAGCAACATTCTTCTAGATATGTATCTTTAAGCAAGGAAAATAAAAGGAAAAGTAAACTATTGGGACTACATTACAATAAAAAGATTTTGCACTGTGAAAAAAATGGCAACTTAGTGAATTGGAGGCGATATTTTCAAATCATATATCTGGTAAGGGGTTAGAATCCAAAATGTATAAGTAACATACAACTTAACATAAAAAATAAACAATCCAATTTAAAAAAATGGGCAGAGGATCTGAATAGACATTTTTCCAAAGAAGACATTCAGATGGCCAAATGACACATGAAAAGATGGCCAGTATCACCAATTATCATGCAAATTTAAATCAGAACCACAATGAGTTATTACTTTAGAAGTGTCAGAATGGCTAAAATCAAAGAGCAAAGAAATAACAAGTGTTGGCAAGGATATGAAGAAAAATGAATCCTTGCATACTGTTGGTGGGAATGTAAATTTCAGACAGCCACGGTGGATGAAAGTATGAAAATTCCTAAAAAAAATACAAATAGAAATAACATATGATCCAATAACTCCATTACTAAGTATATACACAAAGAAAACAAAAACACAAATTCAAAAATATACATGCATCCCTATGTTTATTACAACATTATTTACAAAAACCAAGATATGGAAGCAACTTAAATGTCCATTGATATATGAATAGAAAAGAAAGATATGAGACACACACAGTGGAATATTAAACACTTATAAAAAGGAGGAGATATTGCCTTTTACAAAAACATGGATGGACCTAGTATTTCATTCATACTAAATGAAATGAGTGATGAAAAAAGGCAAAAACCATATAATTTCACTTCCAAGTGATCTAAAAAAACACAAATGAATAAGCAAACAAACAAAAAACAGAATCAGCCTAATAAATACAGAGAATACCTTGATGTTTGCCAGAGGGAAGGGGATGAGGGATGGACACAATGGATGTGCTGGAGTGGGATATACAAGTTTCCAGTATGGAACAAATGATCATGGAAATAAAAGTCATTTCATGGGGAATACAGTCAATGATATTGTCATAGTATTGTGGTGACAGATGGTAGCTTGTATGATAGGGGTTTCTTTCACAACTTTCAAAGTTCTGCCTTTTTCTTTGATTTTGACTTAGGTTATATGTTTTGGTGAAGTCTTTATGTTTAATCTCTTTGGGGAATTTTTATCTTCATACCTGGATGTTCATATTTCGCCCCATATTTGAAAAGTTTTCAGCCATTATTTCTTTCAGTAAGATTTCTGCTTCTGTCCCTCTCTCTTCTACTTCTGGCACTTCAATAATGTTTAGATTAATTATTTTTCTCGTATTTCATAAATCCCATTGTCTTTCTTTACTTTTTAATTTGTGTTTCTTTTCCCTTCTGATTGCTTATTTTCAAATAACTTGTCATCTACTTTATAGATTTTTTTTGCTTGATCAAGTCTGATATTGACATTCTCTACTGTGTTTGTGTTTTTTAATTGAACTTTAGGTTTTTTTTTATTTTTTAATGTTTATTTTTGAGAGACAGAGACAGAACATGAGCAGGGGAGGGGTAGAGAAGGAGTGAGACACACAATCTGAAGCAGGCTCCAGGCTCTGGATTGTCAGCACAGAGCCCAACACGAGGCTCGAACCCACGAATCATGAGGTCACGACCTGAGCTGAAGTCAGACATTCAACTGACTGAGCCACCCAGGCACCTTAAGACATTAGTTTTTTAAGAGCAGTTAAAGTTCAAGGCAAAATTGGGGGAGAGGAACAGATTTCCCATATGTTCCCTGCCCACACCTATCCATAGCCTCCCTAATTATCAACACCTCCACCAGAATGGTACATTTGTTTCAATTGATGAACATATGCTGACACACTATAAACCCTCAAAATCCATAGTTTACATTACAGTTAAGTCTAGGTGTAGTGCATTATAAGAGGACAAATGTATAATGCTATATATATATATATATATTATTATGTTATTAAACTGTATTTTCACTTCAGTAAAATCCTGTGTTCCACCTATTCATTCTTTTCCTGCCTCCACAAAACCCTTGAAACTACTATCCTTATTGTCTTCATGGTTTTGCTTTTCCCAAAATGTCATATTGTTGGAATTATATACATTATGTAGACTTTTCAGATTGGCTTCTTTCATTTAGTAATATGAATTTAAGTTTCTACCATGTCTTTTCATGGTTTTGTAGCACATTTCATTTTAGTGTTGAATATTCTAATATCAAAAGGTTCCAAAATTCATCCAGTTACCTTCTGAAAAACAGTATAGTTGTATCCATTCTTTGGCATTATCAATAAAATTATTATGAACATTCTTGTGCAACTTTTTATGTGGATATAGGTTTTCAAATCCTTTGGATAAATACCAAGTTATGTGATTTCATTTATTGTTTTTTTTCATCTTTTTCTTTGTGAAAGTTATCATTTTGTTCATGTATTGTTTTCCTGCTCATTGAATTATCTGTGTCTAGCTCATGGGCTTCTTTAAGATAGTTATTTTTATTTATTTGTCAGGCAATTTATAGATCTCCATTTTGGTATTGGTTATTGAAAATCTATTGTGTTCCTTTTGTGGTGTCATGTTTCCTTGATTGTTTGTGTCTCTTGTAGTTTTGCACTGTTGTCTTCACATTTGTAGATGTAGTCACCTACTCCAGCCTTTACTGACTGGCCTTAGGAGAGGAATACCTTTATCATATGGTATTCTCTTTCTCTGATCATTCTGCTTACTAGGCATTCTGAGGATCTTTCAGACCTCTTATATGGATGCAACCACTCCACACATCTTGTTTCCTCCTAGGGAGGATCCTGAAGATTATTTATTTTCTCTCCATCTTGCAAAGTTAAGCTCGGCAATGAAAGTCTCCCATTTGTTTTCTCGAGAGGGAGATACCCTGAAATGCTCACATTTGAATGTCTTTTACCAATTCTGTAGAGTTGAGTTGGCTTCCTGTGTGTGCTTGTGTTTCCTCAGCAAAAACTTGAACTTACTGTCAAGAACCTGACAATGGGATGTGAATGAGGTGTGTGAGTCATTAAGGGCTCTCATGCACCAGTTGAATGTGTCAGAAGGCAGGGCATCCATGTGCAGCTCATGGACGGGCTTCTTGATGAGGTCAAAATAAATCTTCAGTAATATCTGTGTAAATTTCATGAGTTCTGAGCCATGGTTACTGTGCTGCCAGACTCTCCTAACCCTTCAGCTTTGCCAATTACTTCAGCATTCTAGGTGAGGCACGAAAGAAGTGAACCCTTGGGCAGTGTCTCACATGGCTGGGGAAGCCAGGCACTCACTAACTACACTCTCACATTCCTCTGTGGGAGAAATCCAGCTTAGGGTGGTCTATCTTGGAACTTGAGCTTTGTCTTATGGGAGGAATAATGTAGATAGCGTGAATATATTCTTATACTCCTCAATGCATCTATCCTTAGATATTTTTGTTCCAATGGTGTTCTTATATTTCTCTGCTGGATTCTTGGACTTCCACAAAAGTACTGTTGTCCATTGGTGGTTGCCAAAATAGATGTTCTGTGGAGGGATGACAATAGAAAGTTCCTATTCTTCCTCCATTGTGATAGGCCATTCTTTTCCAGATTTCATTGTCACCAATTTTCCAATCATTTTTCTTCCATGTCTGTGACCATTTAGCTAACCCATTGGAAATAGCCCATAGATTGGTATATAAGCATACCTCTGACTATTTCTCCTTCCAAGCAAAGTGAACAACTGGGTGCACTGCCCAAAGTTTTGCCCACTGGGAGGACTTTCCTTCACCATTGTCCTTCATGGATATTCTATAGAGGGGCTGGGGTGTTATAGCTGTACACTTTCAGTTGGTGACAGCATGTCATACAGCATTATTCACAAATTGAGCCAAAGTCTTCTCTTCCTCTGTCAACTTATCATACGAATTACCCATGAAGTCATAGGTGCAGACTGAGATACAACATACAGTGTAGCAAAAGTGGGGATCATGAGGATTTGTGCCACTTCTTCATATAACTTAGTTGGGCCATTAGGGCTTACTTTGACCCAATCACGTATATACCACTTCCATTTGATGATGGAGTGATGCTGTGCACCAATAACATTATGGTTTTGTGGGTCAAATGGCACCCATTTCATTAAGGGAAGCTCAGTTTGCATGGTAAATTTGTGGTCTTTGGTTAAATGTTCAATCTCTATTAAGCCCAGTAGCAGGCTAAGACTTGTTTCTCAAAAGGATAGTAGTTATCTTCAGATTATGGAAGGGCTTTGCTCCAAATTATAAAGGCTTGTTTTTTGTTTCACTTATATAGTTATGTCATGAGTGACATAGAAATGTCTTACTGATAAGTGTACAGCAGTTCCTACTTCTCCGTTACTACGTTCAATTAGTATATGTAATTACTCCCACCTTGCCTTTTACAGTTGAGTGCTGCCACATGGCTCTGGACACTACAAGATCCAATTACTCTCTCTGCATTTTGGTCTTCCAGTTGAATGGCTATATTTATGACTATAATGTCTAGGCTGCAGAGAAGAGCTACCATCAAACTCTTTAAAATTACTGGAACTTCACTCAGAAATTTATTCCTCAAAGTGGAGGATGTGGAGAAACGGGTACCCTCCTACACTGTTGGTGGGAATGTAAACTGGTACAGCCGCTCTGGAAAACAGTGTGGAGGTTCCTCAAAAAACTATCAATAAAACTCCCATATGACCCAGCAATAGCACTGCTGGGGA
>JAQQST010001390.1:0-12723 GCA_028646485.1 Cryptoprocta ferox | reverse complement strand
AAAAAAAAAAGAAAAAAGAAACGTTATCACCTCAAAAAAAAAAGTATTACCTAACTGTATGAGAGATAAAGGAGAAGGCACAGACATATCTTTAACCTAGTTAACTGACTAGAATAGAATTTGATTTGTCCCAAGGCACTAAGACTTTCCACTATATGCCATTCAGCATCCCAAGATATCATCAAGGGAAGCAGAGGGCTGAAGGCACTAATGAGAGAAAAATAAAATTGTTTCTTTTGTCACCCATAAAGTTCAGGACATTTATTACACCAGTTATGTATACTTCATACCTTTCTTCTTCTCTTAGCTTGTCTCAATCATTATATCTTTTCTACCCAATTGTGTATATTATTTAGTTAGTTTACTTGTATACACTACAGTGATAACAAAGCCGTAAGCATGAGTCTAGTCACCATGTAGAGAATTCAGTTTTACTGTTTCATGGCCATAACCAATTCCCCCATTTGGTCAAAACATTCACAAACATGTTTATTTAATCATTTAAGACTGAGGCAAGAAGTGATAAATGAGTGTGAGACCAGAAATTTTCAAAGTTTTAGGAAAATTCACAGCAGACATTCTGCTATTGATTAGTAAATAACATCTTCTGAGTGTCACAAAGACAACACATTTGAAAAAGAGAAAGTGTGTCCTCAGCAAAGACACCAGTAATGAATGTTCTGAGGCATTTCCGAGACTGAGGAGGCACCAAGAAATAATTTCCAGAACTGCTAGAAATGGCATCTGAGCTGTAGCCAGATAAAGCAACCGATTCACAATTTAAAATAAAAATCACACATACCGTAAAACTTCTGGTATGCTGATTTAAAATGACACTTTCCTTGCTTCCTGATGAACATTTTTCAATTAAAATTTTGCTGGCTTGAACACTCTGCTATAAAAAGATAACAGTTGTAAGTTATATAGTGGGGTACTTTTAAAAGCCTATGATTACTGTTATATCATAGTATGACATTACTACCAAACGTATGGAAAAGGTAGAAGTATAGGAAATGTTTACCAGACATATTAAAAGTCCAGCTACAGCCACAGTATTTGGCCAAAACCGACAATTTGGCATCTGTGTTAGCCATTAACTAAATAGATACTTCTACCTTACTTCTGGCATTACTAATCTTAGGAACAATCAAGGATACCATGATCTCATAGGTTAGCACTGAATCTATTTAGTATGTCAATATCAGAATTATGAATAAGATATTATTTGGATTTATTGTCAATTTATGACCATTCTCGGTCAGATACAAGTAAGTATTCTAAACTTTTACTGGAATGGAAATCTCCTTAAATGCTTTACAATTCAAACTCTTTCCGTCAACTAAGTTACGTATGTATAGTTATTGTAAGGATAAACTGCTACAATCATTACAATTATTATTAAATGTGTTATTCTTCTATATTATAATCAGTGATTTGGATATAAAGAAACAACTAAATGATCTAAGTTTGACAGCCTGGTGTACTCATGATGAATTAAATCATACTGCTACTTTGCTAAAATTTTTAGGTCTCAACAACTAACATTTCAAATTCAAAAAATATTTATTCAATAGGAAATTAGCTTTTAAAAGTACCAGGAAATTATCACTGAGAATGGAACAGATATGGAGAAGGCTATGGGTAATCTAGGAATCACCAGCATTGATTTTTATTCCTCTTCTAATGTATTTTTATAATACAGCTATAGCACAGTAAAAGCTAAGAGAATTACTAAACATTAGCAGAAGAATACCTGGTCACTCTTCAAAGTGAATGTTACTCTTCAAAGACAAACTATGTGATACACAAGAGACCTTGGAACTATTTTGTCATATGCTTACACAAAATATGATGGAATAGCAGCTACTATATACTTAAGAAAATGCTTTTAATAATAACGAAAGATAAAACCCTTAATACTATATTTTACAGATACCAAAACAGCAAAACTTACTGACAATAAATGGTTGATTTTTAAACAGAGAACAACAGGGGCGCCTGGGTGGCTCAGTCAGTTAAGCGGCCAACTTCGGCTCAGGTCACAATCTCATGGTTAGTGAGATCAAGCACTGCATCGGGCTCTGTGCTGACAGCTCAGAGCCTGAAGCCTGCTTTGGATTCTGTGTCTCCCTCTCTCTCTCTGACCCTCCCCCGCTCATGCTCTGTTTCTCTCTGTCTCAATAATAAATTTAAAAAAAAATTTAAAAACCAAATTTAAAAAATTTAAAAATTAAAAATAAATAAAAAGAGAACATGGTTCATATACTAGACCTGCCAAGATATTGGCCAAACCAATATATCTTGAGAGAGCAAATATTGCTTATATGATATCTCATGTAACTAGAGTTATTGCTCTACTCCAGAGGCATTGCTAAAACTGGCATGCATCCAATAATAGCTGGGATGCAGAGAGAAATTGAAACAGTTTTGCTACTTTAAAAGTCAATTATGACTGCTTCTAATTATGGCAGGCTAGGTAATTCTGCTGAGGACAACTAAGAAAGGTACTTGTAATATGAAAAACACAATCTTCAAAGCATCAAAAAGCTAACCTGATGATGAACAGATACTGGGCCAAAATCTAAGAAAAGGCAAGAACCCAGAAAAGTAAGCCCAGTATTCAAGATGCTCTTGTTCTCATGATGTTTGCCAAAGCAGCTGCAAGTCTGAGCTACAGATTGACAAATTCTTGGGGCAAGGGTGATAGAAATTGAAGCCCAGAACTTACCTAAGTTACAGAACTTGATTTATTTATAGATATTTACATAAATGTAACACACTGTATAATTTGTACATATACAAAATATACAAGTATCAAGGGCTACAGGAAATGCTATACCCTCAGATTTAAAGTGAAAAGAAGTATGGATGCCTGGTGCACTCTCTCTCTCAAAAATAAACAAATATTTAAAAAAAGAAAGAATAATCTTAACTGTCTAAAGTAACATGCAATTTACGTAGCAACTGTCAGGTAAAATTTAATGTCATAATCAATTATACAATTTAATTATTAAATAATAAAAACAAGAGAGAAAAGTCATTCAGCGTGTTACCTCATATTCTGGAAATAGAATTTCCTTCATAACAGATACTGGAACAGAGAATTTGGGTGAAGTTGGATTCCAAAACAACTTCGTACATCCTGGGTAAGCAGACACCTTTGAAAATAAAATAAATGGTTATTAGAAACTAACAAATGATCTCTAGCGTAAAAACCCAAACTCCTGTCAAAAGTGTTCCTAGTTGCCCAGAGTGTGAGTTGATGTAATTTCTACATTAGCAGAAATGTAGAGTGGGCAATTCCAACAGATGCCAAGGATGTGGGGAAACTAGTAGAACCACACTGGAGGCAAACTGGCCATTTCTAGTAAAATAGAAAATGTACATGCTACATGACCCGGCAATTTTCACATTCCACTGTATACTCTAAGAAAATTCTTACACATGTGCATGAAGAGATATGTACAGGGATGTTCATATAGCATATGAAATAGCAAAAAACAAAACCCAATCTAAATGTCCATTGATAGAGAAACAAATTAATAAACTATGGCATATTCATATAACACTATAAAGCCATTCAAGCTCAAAAATTATAAACCATAGATAGATCTTAGAAGCATAGTATTGACAGCAAAATAAGCAACTTTTAGAAAGTGTCATTTACATAAAATTCTCTAGACCACACAGAACTATAGTATTTATTATTTAGTGTCACATATACATCTAATAAAGTATAAAATCATGAACTAGAAAGACCGCAATTATAACAGTAACTGCCATAGGGTTAGGAGGAAGAGAAATAGAATCAGAAAGAAGTGAAAAGGGACTTAATACTTTTTAAATTTTATTTTATTTAAAAAAAATCTGAAACAAGTATGACAAAAAGTTAACACAAATTCTTGATAAAGTGTCACCAGAGGTATGTTAGTTTGGTTTCTATATTTGTTTATTCAAACTTTTTCAAAATAAAAGTTAATCAGGCATAGGTGAAATTTTAGGGAAGTGCAACTACTCTGCATGATACTGGAAATGTGGCTATGTAAAATGCTGCATTTGTCAAAACCCACTGAACTTTAGAGCACAAACAGTGAAACTTTGTGTATATAAATTTTTAAAAAATTATATAGGGGCACACATGGGTGGCTCAGTCAGTTAAGCATCTGACTCTTGATTTCAGCTCAGGTCATGATCTTACGGTTCATGGGATTGAGCCCACTTTGGGCTCCATGCTGGACGTGGAACCTGCTTGGGATTCTCTCTCTTTTTCTTTACCCCTCTACCATCCTCATGTTCTCTCTCTCTCTCTCTTTCTTTCTCTCTCTCTTTCTAAAGAAAAGAAAAGAAAAAAGAAAAGAGAAAAGAAGAGAAGAGAAAAAAAAAGAAAAGGAAAGAAAAGAAAGGAAAGGAAAATCAAGGAAAGGAAAGAAAAATCATTTAGGAAATCAAGGGGAATCCCAGGATGGAATGCAGAATATAACAAAACAATCTAACTGTATTATAAATATATGAAACAGCCTCACTGAAGGGGGTTGGGGGAAAAAATTGCTGACCTTTGTAAATGAGTATAGTTTATAAAAATAAAGGCAAAGATATTGTACATAACACTGTACTTAGTTAATGAAACTGTATCCCCCAGAAATATGGGTTAATAGTTCTGATACTTCTACACTGGAGTTCAACAGTTAAGTGAATGGATGGAAGATGGTAGCAGCCAGGGTTGTCCCTGTTGGATTGGGAGTTTAAAGAAAAGCAAGGGAGGAAGTTAGAATAATCATGTAATAGATTCAAGTTGGAGATATCAGTATGACCCCATGATTAGTTTCATTTAGACACAGATAGGTACACATAGACATATTTACAGGAGTTAGTACACCATACATATTTCCTTGCTGTGTCAGCTGAGAAGGCCTGAAGCAATAATGCCCCGTAGCAACAAGTACACCTAATGTTTAGCTGTTGGTTTCCAATTATGTTCTCCAATAAAGGAAACTGGGGCTTCCTGGTGAAATGGTTGATTCTTGGGGTGCCTAGGTGGCACAGCTGGTTAAGCATTTGACACTTGATTTTGGCTCAGGTCATGATCTTGCAGTTCGTGAGATAAAGGCCCACACTGGGCTCTGCGCAGACAGCACTGAGCCTGCTTGGGATTGTCTGTCTTTCTCTGCCGCTCCCTCGCTTGTGCTCTCTCGCCCTCTCTCCCTTCCTCTCTCAAAAATAAATAAATAAACATTAAAAAAAAGAAATAGCTGGTTCTATGGACTGAGGCAGAAAATATATAAGATGAGCCTGTTTTAAAAAAAAGTGTTAAAAAAAACACCCTACAATATTGGGGGATGACGTCAAAGAGACATCAACTGAAGGAATTCTCGACAACCAAAGCTCAAAATCTTTTAACAAAATAATAATAATAATAATAAATTAGTATTAGATTATAACTCAAAGTACAACATAAACATCCATGAGTCATACTGATATAAATAATTGAATGAATTAATAAATGAGAAGAATAGACAAATCTGCATAAATACAAATTAATTTTTTTATTATACTCTGGCCTCAAGGAGATAGAGCACAGCTCTATATTCATAAAGTGTGAGCTGAACATAAGTGGCTTCCTTCCAAAGAGCACAGTATGAAAATGGGGAAAAACAGAAACTATACAATGAAGAAATTTGACAAACACTACCTCAGATGATTAAGGCTAACATCAGCAGTCATAACACATGTTAATAATATGTACCTTTCATGTAATGTAATCAAAATGGTGCTTTACCTTGGTTGTCTTTTTTCCAAAATCACACCAGGCAAATCCCAATGGGGGTACATTCTACAAAATACCTGACTACTACTCTCCGAAAGTCTCAGAAACTGTCACAGCCAAGAGCAAACTAACAAATATGACAAATAAATATACTGTGGCATCCTGGATGAGATTCTGGAACAGAAAATGAACACTATATAAAAACTAAAGAAGTCTGAACAGAGTATGGACCTTAGTCAATAACAATGTATAAATACTTGTTCATGGTACTATAAGCTGTATTAGTTTGTTGAGGCTGCCATAACAAATTATCACTGGTGGTTTAAACTTACAGAAATGTGTTCTCTCACTGTTCTGGAGACCAGAAGTCCAAAATCAAGGTGTGGATATTTTCCAGACTCCTTTGGAAGGCTCTAGGGAAGAATCCTTCCTTGCCTCTTCCTAACTTCTAGTGGTTGCCACCAGTCCCGGGCATTCCTTAGCTTGCAGATGCATCCTTCCAATCCCTACCTCCACCGTCAAATGGCCTTCTTCCCTGTGTGTCTGTGTGGTCAAAGGCATTTTCCTCTTATAAGGACCCTGTCCTATTGGATTTAGGGCCCACCCTAAATCCAGGATTCACTCCAAGATTCTGAATTATATTTGCAAAGATCCCATTTCCAAATAAGGTGACATTCACAGGTACTTTGGGTTAGGACTTGGATATATCTCTTTGGGGCTACTATTAACCCACTATTATCCTATTATTAATGGAGGAAACAGGATGTGAAATATATGAGAAACCTCCATACTGTCCTTGTAATTTTTTGTACTCTAAAACTATTCTACAAAATAAAGTTTATTATCAATAAATAATAAAAATTAAATCAAACAAAAAAACTAAGTTTATCTCAAAAAATAGTTGGAGGCATAAAAATTAATCAGGCGCTTGTGACAAAATCTTGAAGAAAATGTGGTAAGATTTTAAAAATAGGTGTTTGACTCCATGGCATTATCAGTAATTATGTTTTCTTTAATGTTTCCATTGACTTTTACTAATATTTCATTGGACTATTCATTTTCCCAAAGAAGATTTTTCACCACAAAAAATGACCTCAAATAATTTTAGAGCATCAACTTGCAAGCATCACTGCAGCATTAACTATGAGACCTTAACAGTGACTCTCCTAGAGGGTGGGTGTTCCACAGACTTTTTAAGATAATATACAAAGACCCAAACACCATACATAAAGATCCACAATTATAAAGCGACACTGAGTCTTGACCACTTTTATTTCTAGTCAGATATACTTCAACTACTCCATACACTTGATCGCATTTCCTAGACAAACGGAGCAGAGAAAAGCAGAGTTTCCAGGTGCCAGGTAAATTTATCCACCATAGGAATTCAGAACTAAGTTTCTATCTCACTCGTCCTTGAAATATAATTTAGAATACTCAAAAGGAGAAGAAAACTAATGCATTTACTCATATTTTTGCTTTACAAGTTTTTGTTCCTTCTAGATACTCCAAGGTTCTTCTTTTCATCATTTTTTTCCTATCTAGAGAACTTCCTCTAATCTTTTTTTTAGGGCAAATCTGCCAGCAACAAATTCTCTTAGTTTCCTTTCATCTAAAAATGTCTTACTTTCCTTTCATTCCCAAAGGTTATTTTCTCTGGATATAGAGCTGATTTCTGGCCTCCATAGATTCTGACGACAATTCCATAGCCATTCAAATTGTTTTTCTCCTATTGGTAATATATTGCTTTTCTCTTGGTGCTTTCAAGGTTTTTTCTATGTCATTATTCCTCAGAAGTTTGACTATTATGTGACTTAGTACAAATTTCTTTAGATTTTTCTTGCTTGGGGTTTGCTCAGGTTCCTAAATATGTTTGTATTTTTTCCAAATTCAGAGTTTTTTCGCCATTATTTCTTCTTACACATTTTCAGTCACCTCTATCTCTTCTTTTTATTCTCCTTGCAGGACTGCAATAAAACAAATGTTAGATCTTTTGTAATATTCCCACAGGTCAAGGGACCTGTTCCCACAAGTCTGTAAAATTTTTTTCAGTCTATTTCTCTTTGTTGTTCAGACTGGATAAATTCTATTGTTCTATCTTCAACTTCACTGGTTCCTATCTCCTCCACTCTATTTTTTAGCCCATCCACTAAGCTTTTTATTTTCAGTTATTATGTTTCTGATTCTAAATTTATTTCTGTTTCTTTCCTATATTTTCAATATCTTTCCTAAGACTTTCTATTTCATGTTTATTTTTATTATTGAGGTATAATTGACATATAACATTATATTGTTTTCAGGTATACAATATGATTCAATATTTGTATATGTTGCAAAATGATCACCACAATAAATCTAGTTAACATTTGTCATCATATATAGTTACAGAATTTCTTTTCTTGTGAAAAGAAACTTTTAAGATCTACTCTCTTAGCAACATTCAAATATGCAATACAGTATAATTAACTATAGTCTTCCTGCTGTACATTACATCCCCACGACTTATTTATTTAACACTAGTAGTCTGTAGCTTTTTACTCCCTTCACCCATTTCACCCACCTCCCCACATCTCACCTCTGACAACCACCAATCCGTTCTCTGTATCTATGAGCTTGGTTTTTTGGAGTTTGGTGGGGAGGGTTGTTTTTAGATTCTACATATAAGCAAGATCGTTTGTCTTCCTCTGTATGGCTTATTTCACTTAGCATAATGCCTTCAAAGTCCATCCATGTTGTCACAAATGGCAAGATTTCATTCTTCTTCATGGTTGAATAATCCTGTGTGTGTGTGCACGCGTGTCTGTGTGTGTGTGTCAAATTTTCTTTATCCATTCATCCATCAGCGGACACTTACATTGTTTCCATATCTTGGCTATTATATAGTGTTGCAAGAACCATGGGAGGGTTGCATATATCTTTTCAACTTAGTGTTTTCATTTTCTTTGGACAAATATCCAGAAGTTGGGATTATTGGATCATGTGGTAGATCTATTTTTGTTTAATGTAAAAAGCCACTGTTTTCCATAGTGGCTGTACCAACTTACATTCCCACTAACAGAGCACAAGGATTCCCTATTCTCCACATCTTCATCAACACTTGTTATTTCTTGTCCTTTTGATGATAGCCACTCTAAAAGGTGTGAGGCTATATTTCATTGTGGTTTTGATTTGCATTTCCCTGATGATTAGTGATCTTGAGCATCTTTTCATATAGCTGTAGGCCATCTGTATCTTTTCCGGAAAAATCTCTATTCAGATCCTCTGCCAATTTTTTAATTGGATTGTTTTTTGAGTTGTATGATTTTTTTTATATATTTTGGATATTAGTACCTTATCAGATATATTATTTGCAAATATATTCTTCTAGTCTATAGGAGATAGTTTCCTTTGTGGTACAGAAGCTTTTTAGTTTGTTATACTCCTACTTGTTCACTTTTGTTTCTGTTGCCTTTGCTTTTGGTGTTGAATCCAAAGAATCATTACCAAGACCAATGTTAAGGAGCTTACCACCTACTTCCTTCTAGGAGTTTTATGGTTTCAGGTTTTACACTCAAGTCATTAATCCATTTTTAGTTAATTTTTGTGTATGGTATAAGATAATGGTCCAGTTTCATTCTTTTGCATGTGGCTGTCCAGTTTTCTCAACATCATTTATTGAAGAGATTGTCCTTTCCCTACTGTATATTCTTGGCTCCTTTGTCATAATTTAATTGACCATGTATGTGTGCGTTTATTTCTAGGCTCTCGATTCTGCTCCATTGATCTATGTGTCTGTTTTTATGGAAATACCATATTGTTTTTTGTTTTTGTTTTTACTTTAAGTTTATTTATTTTGAGAGGGAGAAAGAGGAGAGAGAGTGGGTGAGGGACAGAGAAAGAAGAAAGAGAGAGAGAAAATCACAAGCAGACTCCACACTGTCAGTGCAGAGCCCTATATGGGGCTCAAATTCATAAACCATGAGATCATGACCTGAGCTGAAGTCCAGTGCTTAACCGAGTGAGTTATGCAGGCACCCCATTACCATACTGTTTTGATTACTATAACTTGAAAATATAGTTTGAAATCAGGGAGCATGATGTCTCCAGCTTTGTTCTTTCTCAAGATTGCTTTGACCATTCAGTATCTTTTGTGGTTCCATACATATTTCAGGATTGTTTATTCTATTTCTATGAAAAATGTCATTGACTCTTGATCTTATTTAATCTTTCTATTTTAGCTGACACTCCACGTGGCTTCTTCTGATACCATCACAGTTGGGAAGGGGAGGTGTGGTCATTACTGATACTTGGGGACAGAAGTCCAAGATCCCTATGTGGTTTCAACTGACAACATGGAGGGGGAATCTCTTTAACACTCTGTTAAGGTTGAAGTCCCAGCTCTACGTTCAGTCTTCTTTGATATATCCCTGGCAGGGATGTAAGAGTGCCTCATTATACTCTGACAAGAGTTAAGTTTCAATTTCCCAATAGGCTTTTCATGGTGGGGGATAGGGCCACTGCTTTTTCTTTGGTGTTTAACTGGAATAGAGCAGTTACTGTCTAAAAATTGTCTGTCTTGCAAGGCTGCCCCTTTCCTGGTTCTTTGGCTAAAGAGAGCAGGCTTTTGTTGGGGTGTTTTTTCCTTTGCCTATTTTTGTTTCTAGATTAACAGCTTTTTCAGCACCAAGTCTAGTATGTATGAAGCAAAAAAGAAAACCCAAGAAACTAACTCACAGCCATGTCATTTCTTGGGTGCCAACACTTCTAGTTAATGTGCTGTGATCTCCACTTTTCAAGACTCTTTTATGTTTCTAACATCCAGCAATTTTAGTTGTACTTAGCAGAAAGAATAGGGAAGAGTAAAAGTACTTTTTCTCCATCTTCCCCAGAAGTATAAATCTTGCAATAACTTTCAAGAAACTATCACTTGTTAAGTTTTGGCATATTATCAAAGAAAAATATCCATAATTATGTTAAAAATATTTTAAAATAATATTTTCCAACTACATATCCGTGTGAGACCAGAATTTTCTTCATATATTTCAACCAAAACATGCAACCACAAAATTGAATGCAGCAACAGCCATGAGAACCCAGCCATCTTCCAGCAAGGTACACATTAAAGACATTGCAAAACAGGTAAAGCAACCCTAGTTTTCTCATTACAATTTTGTTTTCAAAAATATAAGTATTTTTCATAAAAAATGCATTTTATGTTAACATATTTTATTAGTGTTATTTTTTTAATTTCTTTTTTAATGTTTATTCACTTTTGAAAGAGCGTGAGTGGGGGAGGAGCAGAAAGAGACGGACACACAGCTCCAGGCTATGTGCTGTCAGCACAGAGTCCAACGCGGGGCTAGAACTCACAGACCACGAGATCATGACCTGAGCCGAAGTCGGACGCTTAACAAACTGAGCCACCCAGGGCCCTATTAGTGTTATTTTTAATAAATAAAAAACAAACATTTAGCATTTTCTCTGTTTTAATTCCCAACATTTGTTTTTTGTTTGTTTTTCAAGTTTATTTATTTTTGAGAAAGAGAGAGAGAGAGCAGGGGAGGGGCACAGAGAGAGGGGGGGGACAGAGGATCTGAAGCAGGCTCTGCGCTGACAGCCCAATGTGGGGCTGGAACTCATAAACTGTGAGATCATGGCCTGAGCCGAAATCGGACACTGAACCAACTGAGCCACCCAGGTGCCCCAATTCCCAACATTTGTAAATGTCAATAGATATAACCCCCATAACTAATCATTGAGGTCCTAAAAAATTCTTAAGATTATAAAAAGGGTTCGAAACCAAGAGGTTCGTGAGCTGTGAGATAGAGAAAAGTATTATTAAATTAAGCTCTTACTTCCTCTCCCAAGAGTTGTAGGTATGGTTTCTGAGCTCGCTGTCTAGTTCCTTGTCCCATATCAGGTAGTACCACTGGTGGTGTTGGAAGTACTGCAACATATTCTTGATTATCACCCACAACAGGATTTCCTTGCAGTATTCTATAGTATGATAAAAACAATATATTGTTTTTTTTAAGTCACCGATGAGTCTCATCTCTTATCTCTGCTGAAATAAACACACTGACATTTGATATCTGTAATTAGCAGAAATCGTGCAGAAGTCAGATCATCAGAAATGGAAAATAATTCAAAATAATTTTTCTGTGGTCCTGTATATATTTTAATAGTAACCTTCAGGATAGTTTTACTATATTGGAATAATAAATTCACCCTGTAAAAGCCTGATTACAAAAGAGGTAAAAAGGTCTCTACCTTCTGATTGTTAACCTGCTCCCCACTCCAAGCCCACAGGAAATGGTCTCATTTCTTAGAGTGAAGTAAAGTGTCAGCCCAAGAAGAACTGCCTACTCACATTAAAGTTGTCTCTTCTTGATTCATGTCTTGCCAGGATGAACAAAAAATCTATGGCATTAAGTCTTCCCTTCTAGGCTACAAACTGTATATATATATATATATATTATATATAATATATATATATATACACACAAAAAAAATTATAAACAAAATTTTTGTGTGTGTATATAAACAAAATTTTTCTTAATTAAGCCAAAGAAATAAGCTAAATGATCAGCAATCAGACAACAAAAGGAAATAAAAGGCATCAGAATCAGCAAAGAAGAAGTCAAACTTTCACTTTTCGAAGATGACATGATAATCTACGTGGAAAACCTGATTGACTCCACCAGAAGCCTACTAGAACTGATCCAAGAATTCAGCAAAGTCGCAGGGTACAAAATTAACGTACAGAAATCAGTTGCATTTGTATACACCAATAATGAAGCAACAGAAAGAGAAATCAAGAAACTGATCCCATTCACAATTGCACGAAAAACCATAAAATACCTAGGAATAAACCTAACCAAAGACGTAAAAGACCTGTACGATGAAAACTATAGAAAGCTTATGAAAGAAATTGAAGAAGACACAAAGAAATGGAAAAGCATTCCATGCTCATGGATCGG
>JAQQST010001389.1:0-12724 GCA_028646485.1 Cryptoprocta ferox | reverse complement strand
ACTCAGGAGGAAAAGCCCAGTCCCCGCCATGGCCCACAGGACCCAGTGCATCTGGACCTGCCCCCTGCCCCCTTCTGCCCTGGCTGGCTCCGTTCCCGGCACCCTGGGCCTTTGGTTTGAATTCTGTCCCTGGATTTTCCTGAGGCAGGTCTCCGGTCAGATGCCACCTTATGACAGGCTTCTTTGACCACCTTCTGCAAGAGAGCCTCCCCCACTACCCTGACATCCTCAGGTCCCCCACTGCCCCATCCTTCAGCTGAGTGTCACTCCCTGGCCTCCTGACATATTAGCGCCTGTTTAGCTGCAGTCCCCCCTCCGGAACGTGCGCCCCCAGAGCACAGAGGTGCCGAACACAAGTCTGGACACCGTCTCGGCCTTCCCACACATGGTCTCTGCTCCTCCCAAGAGGGGGCCTAGAATGTGCTTTCAGGCCGTGGACCACCTGCCACAGCTCCCACCACAAGCTCTGCTCTGCCTTAGAGATGACCCAGCACTCCGGCCAGTGTGCAAACGGTTCCCCGTGAGGCCAGGGGCCTCGCCCCAAAGCCCAGCGCTGTGCTTGTCACAACGCAGGGACCTGATGCACATCTGCTGACACAGATGTCAAAACCCAAATCCCACCCGGTGGCCAGCCGCACGCACCCCCGTGTGCCTTCCCTTCGGAGACGTCGACAGCCACGGAGATGTGGAGGGAGCCCAGTGAAAAGCAGATGCACCCTGCACCCCAGCCCCCAGCCCCCTGTCCTCAAGAGCGCCTCCCCCACCGGACCCTCTCAGGAGTGTGGAAGGCTGATGGGCGGCCGTGGAGGCTGGCTGGGCCGCAGCTGTGGGGCTGGACCACATCCCTCGAGGCCCCCACCTGCCCTAACCCTCTAGGCATCTTCCTGTGTGAAAGCGTAGCCTGTCTTTGCCCCCGGCAGGGGCAGGTGCCCCCCCCCCCCCCGAGGGATCACCAAGGTCACCTCCTCCCTTTGATCAGGGAAAGAATAACAATCCCCCAGTGAACTCTGCCTCCCACTGCAGGCTGCCTTCGGACCCCAGGGGCAGGAAGAGGTCTCCCAGGAGGAGAAGCAGGGGTCACTCACATGAGTAAATCAGGGCAGGAAATATGGGCTCGTTTCTCTCCTGCGCGGTTTCCACCAGCATTCGCAGTGGCCCCTTGGGGCACAGCACAGCCACGAGATCTGGGAGAACAAACACATCCGCAAGGTGTTACACGTGACATTTATTCCCACGCAGCCCCAGAGCAGAGCCGGCCGCTAACATCGGGACACAGGGGAGGCTTGGGGCGTGTGCTGCGTGCCAGGTCCCAGCCCCCTGGTTTCCAGCCACGGCCCTGAGAGTCTGTGCTGGCTGAAGCCCAGAGCGGGGTCCCAACAGGAAGACTGCACAAAAGGAATTGTCGTGTGGGACCCCGACGGCGGGCTTGCCATCTGACTTCCCTGAGCCTCAAATCCTTACCCTTAGATGGAAGTCACGGCACCAGAGACAGAATCACACTGACGTTAGTTAAACGGCAGCTAACATTTTGGGTGCTCGGCATTTATAGGTCCTGCGCCTGGCCCTATGGCTGCCGCAGAGCAAACAACTTCCGGGGTGTTGCATGCTCACCACATGTGCTATTATTCGTGATGTCAACTGCCCGAAGGCCTGCATGGAGCCCCCGCGTCCCATGAAGCCAAGCCCCTCAGAGGGGAGGCCACCCAGCTTTGGGGGGGGCGCCTTTCAGCATCCGCCACTCATGCACACTAGTGTGGGGGACTCGATCCTGGACGTGGCCCCCGCCGCCCACCAGCAGCCTCACTGCCCGTCTGAGCTCGCCTACCGTACACAGAGATGGCGCCCAGAATGACCCACGCAGACCACTCCGGGAGGTATTTGATGAACACCAGGGCCATGAGGGCGCTGATCATGATGAGGTAGGCCTGCTGCAGGACCAGGGGGCCCTTCCAGTGGATACACACCATGCCCACCGCGCCAAAGTTCCAGACGGTCAGGAAGAGCGTGGGGTAGTCCATGGCCACGTTGTAGGTCTTGAGCACTTCCCTGCACCACCAATGGCAAGCCCGCACGGTGGGGAACTCGGTGGAGACAGGAGACCCAACCGGACACAGTCCAGCACCCCCCCTGCTCCTCAACCATCAAGTCCCTCCCTGGGTTGTTGCGTCCCCTCGCTTCACTCACTAATGGCCCCTTCCCCGTTTCGGTGAACCCTGCAACCGCCCACTGGAAGTACTTTCTGGAACAAGGTGGGGAGGATACCAACGTCTCATCCTCGGACTGGCTCACGTAAACGTGGGCCGGCACAACCCAGAAGACTCTCTGCCCCAGAGAAAGGTCCTTGGCAGACGGTTTTCTGTGTCCCTCCAGGCTCTTGGGGCCCCTGGGTCAGGCTGATAGCCCAAATCGGGGGCGAGAGAGCACATCACCTTTCCCACAACAAGGGAGTACCCGGGCCTGGCCCAAAGTCGAGAATGTAAATTTTAAGGGATTTATGTCTCTTGGATTCATGAAAATTGTCCTCCGGGCTCATTTGTTTTAAATCAGCAACCAGGGGCGCTTGGGGGGCTCAGTCGGCTGAGCGTCCGACTCTTGATTTTGGCTCAGGTCCTGATTCCAGGGTCATGGGCTCGAGTGTGCTTAAGATTCTCTCTCTCCCTCTCTCTCTCTGCCCCATCCCCCCGCTCACTCATGTTCGTTCTCTTTCTCTGTCTCTCTAATAAATACAAATCAATCAATCAGGAACCACAAAGGGACAGATGGCCCGCTGTGGAGCGCCACTGACGTGTGTCAAGGCTGTGGGGGGAGGGATCAGAGGCCTGGCTGTAGGAACAGCAACACTGGGGAGGGTCTGGAGCCTGCAGGGACCCCGCCCGCCCCCGTCCTCTGTGTCCAGCCCAAGTGACATGGGGGAGCGGCCTCAAGGAGCCTGCCGCCCACGGGGCACTTACCCGAGGTAGATGTAGGTGAAGAGAAACAGTAACATCAGCGAGGACATGATCAACCAGCCGTGGATAAACTAGACAACAGACACGGGCAGAGTGACCGCAGGCCTCCAGCTTCTCGGGACTGATGCCCAAGCCTCCAAGGCTGCGCCACGTTAGGCCCCTCTGGGACCACGCTGCAAAATACTGGGTGGCCGCGTGACAGATAAAGGGGGCAAAGAAATTCACGGAGTTGTCTCAAGGTCACCCGGCAAGTGCACGGGGTGAAAACCCCTCATGTCCAAGCAGCCAGACCTCTGTTCCCTCACCAAGAGAGGCACAGCCCTAGACGGCTGTCACCAGCAGCCACTAGACTCCAAGGAAAAGGCCAGCGGGGTCCCTGCCCATGTGCCACATGCCAGCGCGAGGGCCGTTAGCCGATAAACGTACAAATGTATGCCAGGTAGTCACAAGGGTACCAAGAAAAAATGGCAGGACAAAAGGCCAGAAGACTCACTGGGGTGCTAGGTGAGTGGCCGGGGCAGTCCTTCTGGGCAACGTGGTGGTGGGGGGTCTACAAACGGATCCTCAGAGACACACATGCCTCTGTCCTGGCCACCAAGGGAAGGTCAAAGACGATGGTGGGCTGACTCCAAGTGACATGGTGGTGTCAACTACCACCGCCTATCCCCCAGAGGACGGACCCCTCAGTCACCAGCTTGGGCCCCCAGGGACCTCAGTGAGAACGGGATCTAATTGAAAGGAAGCGGCAGCTCAGGCCATGCCGTGTGCACGGCAGCCTTTACCTCGTGCTGACCTCCTCACCCCAGCCGCCTCTGCACCCAGGGCCACCATCACCTCCTGCCCAAGCGTCCGGGAACCTGACCCAGCCCAACTTAAAACCACCTTATTTGCACAGATAATTATTTGCTGCTGCCCGCCCCGCGTCGCCCTGGCAGGGATGGGCTCCCATCCCTGCTCTGAGCCTCCTCCTCACACTCTCCCTGCTCCGCAGAGGCGGCAGCCTGGGTACAAAAAGCTGAGCAAGCCTCGTGGGGGTGGTTTTACATCAGGCAATCCTGGTGGTCTTCCTTCCTGGCCGCTGGGGCTCAGAGAAACCTCCCCTCAGGAGAAAAGCCTGAAACCCACGTCTGGAAGTGCTGGCGTTCCTGGGAGAGACCATGCCTGTGCGATGGGGCCAGGCGGGCCTCCAACCCTCGGCTACCCCCTGGGCCTGCGCCCGCATGTCAGCACCACCCCTACACACCCGGCCCAGGGGGAAACGGGAAGGTGAAACAGACCCGCAGGGGAGGGGAACAGCGGGGTGAAGGGAGCCTAAAGCACAACACGTGGCTTCTCTCGCCACTGCAGGGAGGGGCCCGGGCAGGTGGGATTCCGGTGACAGCAGCGCAGGGGCGGGGCACGCGGGGCAGGCCCCGCCCCGGCTACAGGTGGCTCCGCGACCGGGGCGGGGCCGGCAGGCAGGGCCGGCACTGACCTTGTAGCAGCGGTATTTGTAGAGCACGACCAAGAAGATGGTCATGGCCACAATGACGCTGATCATGATGAGGGTGTTGAGCACGGAGTTGAGGAGGCGCTGGCCCACAGAGGGCGTGTCCTCGGTGAATGGTGTGTAGATGCTGAGGGAGACGGCGGGCTGCAGACTCTGCTCCCTGCCTGCTCCATAGGGCCTGCCCACGAGCCACCCAACCTCAGCCTGGTGCCCGAGACCCGGTGGGCAAGGAAGGGGCCCCCCAGGCCTCCCCCTCCCCCCCCCACCCCTCCTCCCCACCCCCAGGGCACCTCCCCCCAGACCCCTCCTCCCGGCCCCCCGGGGCTCCTCCCCTTCCCCAGACCCCTCCTCCCCACCACCCCAGGACTCCTCCCCCTCCCCAGGGGCTTTTTCCCCCAAGCTGCCACCTCCCCGATCTCTCCCCATTCCTGCTGGCCTGGGCACCCAGCAAACACCCACACCCAGCCCAGGGCTCACCGGCTGCTACCCCCACCCCACCTGACACAGGCCAGCAGCTACACACGCACCCAATACACACACTCGGGAAGCCATCCACCAGCCCCTTGCCCTGGCCCTGTCCCCCCCCGGGAATGCCCACTGAGTACCCCCACCTGCTCTGTGGCCCCAGCCCGACCCTTCCCCCTACCCCCCACCAGCCTGCAGGGGCGAGGCTTCCCCTCTGCTCCTTTCTTTGAAAAAACCAAACCCAAATGGAAAGAGAGCTCCCGAACTAAAAACAGTAACCACAAGGTTTGGAGGAGGCCGGCAGCAGCCGTGAGGCCCCAGGGGAGCGGGTGACAGGCAGAGGCAGCCTTCTTGCGGCTGCCCCTCTGTGCCCCTTTCAGGCAAGTGCTCAAAGCCTCTCTCTCGAGGCTGCAAGCAAACTAAGAAATCACCTGACCCACACTTCGGGTTTCCGGAGAGGCCCAGAGAGTGAACCACGGGCCCAGGCACTCAGTGTCACAGGGCACACTGGCGCCCCCCGCTCGGGCCACGAGGCGAGAGCTGGCCTTGCACCGTTGAAACCCAGCGAGCCTGAGCACTGCACTGCGGCGGGCGCTGCCATAAGCTCTGTGCGTGCATCAACCTGCCTAACTCTCCTGGCATCACACCCATTATACAAACGAGGAAACTGAGGCAGGGGGCGGTCAGGAAAATGGCCCAGGCAGGTCACGCAGCCGGGAGGCAGCGGACGGACCAGAGTGCGGAGCCAGGCGCCTCTCGGCCCAGCCTCGCACCTGTGGCTGGCGTGGGGCTGCAGGTGCAGCAAACCCGAACCCGACCCCCCCCCTGTTCCCCGACTTACAGCTGTCCGTTCTTCTCCGTGTAGAAGCGCACGGACTTGATGGTGGCCACCACCACGATCATGCACAGCGTCACGGGCACGAAGAGCATGATCACGTGCTTTGCCCCGTATTTGAGGGTCAGCTCCTCCTCCAGGCCCGACGGCTGCCCGGGGACCCCACCGCAAACATAGTGGTCAGGGTCCTCGTCAAAGTCGTCCTCGCTGTCCTGGCCTCTCTGTGGAAAGCCGCAGGGTGAGGGCCACGGGATGCCCCCCATCCCCGCTGGCCGGCCAACGCAGCGCAGGGGTGCTTTGTAATGGGCAACGAGGAGCTTTAAGGCCGCTTTGCAGAGGTAAGAACCAGCTAGATGAAGGAGTGGGGCGGGGCATTTGAAAGGTTTACAAGGACATCTAGGGAAGACTCAGGGCTGGCACTATCCGCCACAAATGCAGGAAAGGGGCCACAGCGGCCACAGAAGGGGGCGGGCTGCAGGCCCAGGATGCTCAGCTAGTGGACCTACAGCATCTCTAAGCATCACCCCCCACCTCAGTTCAGGGACTCAGATGCCACTCTGCTCTGTTCCAGTGGCCATACTGACTCGGAAGGGGACCAGCCAGGTGACAGAGGAGGAAAACAGACATTAAACATTCCTGGTTGGTCGACAAATCACCCTCTAGAATAGTCAGCACACGTGGGGAGTGTCTTTGATTGTAAGACGCCGGGAATGTGCAGAGGAGGAACTTACTCTTAACTCTGTGTCCCCCCTCGCCCCCCACAAAATCAGGCACTCGAAACTGGTAACGGTGAACCAGACATGTTAACTGGGCGCCAAGTCCCTGGGGGTGCGGGGGCGGGGGTTGGTCCGTGCTACAGAAGGTGGGACAGCATACAGCAGCCGGTGGCGGAGGGGGACGGGTGGCGGAGGGGGGCAGGACGCCTGCAGACACTGGCCCAAACTGACCGGCAAGAGTCTGCTTGGAAACGGTGCCGATTCGGGGCCATCCGCTGCCTTGTTAATTGATTAACCGCCAAAGACAAAGCCAAGGGAAACAAAAATTCAAAATGATTGTGGCTTCAGGATCAGCTTTTTGCAGACAGAACTAACTGCAAGCTGGACACTCGGCTGAGAAGGAGAAGCCTAGACGAACGGGCATGGAAACAGCTAAAATGCACCAAAGCTCTGGGAGACAAGACGGAGGAGGGCGGTAAGGGTGGCTGGGCGGTGGCCTTGAGCTGGCAGAGCTCCGAGGAGGGAAGAAATGAGCTCCGGTTTCGGCCACGGGGACTGAGACTGGCTGGGAGGGGAAATCCCGAGTTTTAAATACTGTACCGGGCAAAACGGAGAAGGGTTTCAGGCAAATTCGGATGTCGTTTTGCTCTGATGGCGGGGAGGGGGAGGGGGGGGAGGCTGGGGGACTCTTCCCCAGAAGACTCCCCCCTTCGTGATGTTATAATCTCCTGCCCCATGGGCTGCAGAGACAACATCAGAGCATCTGTGTCCCCGCCCCAAATTCACACTCTGGACCCTAGTCCCCAATGTGATGGCCTCTGGAGGAGGGCCTTGGGGAGGTGACCGGGTCAGGAGGGTGGGCCCTCACCCCATCAAGAGGCGCTTATAAAGCGCCCCCCACCAGACCTCCCCAGCTCTCCCGCAGACGCTGGATGTGGCAGCACCCTGAGCTCACACTCCCCAGGCTCCCGAACAGTGAGGAAGACGTCCTGGCGTTGACAAGCCACCCCCGGTCTAGGATACCCTGCCCCCCTCGGCCTGTGCTACCCTCCCCCCCGGGGCCCCACACCTGTGCTAAGGAAGGGGCACCTGCCTAGTGCGGGCGGGGCGGGGGACAGAACTGTGCAGCCCGTGGACGGGCCGTCTACCACGGAGCGCTCGCCAACCAGGGCCCACCGTGCGACCAATCCTCACCCTCCCTGTCCCCTCCCTCCTGCATCGGAGTATGTCTGGTTCCAGCCTCGAGGTCCAGGAGCCCAGGGTTGGGTTCAAGGCCTGTGGCCACCAGCGATGACCTACCCACGGGTCAGCGCTGTCTCCGTCCTCCAGGCCCTGCCTGGCGTCCTGGCAGCAGCGTGGCGGGGGGCTCTCGGCCGACATCAGGGATGCCCTCTCGTCACACACTTCCTCCTCGCTGTCAGAGGCCATGAACGTGAGCATGGCCCTGCCTCGGAAGCGCCTGCAGAGGAGCACAGGGGGCCTCAGTCCACCCTCCTGCAGGACGAAGGCAGCACAGGGCTGAGGGCGTGGCCGGAGGCGCCGGATGACCGGACTCGGGTCCCGCCTGACAACTGTCCAGGACATGCATGTTGGGGGACTTCCCAGGAGCCGCCTGCATGGCCGACGCAGCCTCTCGGGGGACGGCCTGAGGGGATGCCGGCCACAGGCGAGCCGCCCCACTAGAAAAGTCAAGGCCACTCCAAACCGCCAGCACCCTGTTCACCTGGGTGAACCTACATCGCGGGGCTGGGCACCTACATGGTGGCAACAACCGTAACCGTGCCGGGCTCTGCCCACGCAAGGATGAATGAGAAACGCTTTTGTCCTTAAAAAAAAAAAAAAAAAAAAAAAAAGAAAGAAAAGAAAAGAAAGGAAAAACAGGCTCTGGGGGCTCAGCCAGTTGGGAGACTCGGCTCTGGTTTCATGGGTTCGAGCCCCACCTCAGGCTCTGCGCTGACTGTGTGGAGCCTGCTGGGGATTCTCTCTCTCCCTCTCTCTACCCCCCTCCACTACTTGTGCGCGCGCGTGCGTGCTCTCTCTCTCAACATAAATAAATAAGCTTTAAAAAAATTATTGAGAGAAAAAAAAAGACCAACCACCATCCAGTGTGACCGGTTATATAATCTAAGTGTCCACTGAGACGTACAGAAGCACAAAGACGGGACTGGATCTCAGAGATCGGGAACATTTTCTAGAGAAGATCCCATCCCAGATGGAGACAGGATATTCCAGGTGTGAGGAAGGGCAGACGGCTTGAAGAAGGAACGTGCCAGGCGGGCCGTGGAGGTGTGACGGCCCCGTGCCATGTGCAGGGATGTTCGGCACCCCCGGGGACAGAAGGGGAGGCAGCCTCCCCGAAGACATGGCGGGAGGTGGACGGACGCTGACTCGCGGGCAGTAGGGTGGACGTGGTGAAGGGACTGGACCCAGAAAGGGTTGGGGGGACACCAGTCTGCACTGGGTGTGGGGGAGAAACAGGACATTCTAGGATGGCAGCCAGGCACGGAGCCACGGGCAGGGGACAAGCATCTCTGGGGAAAGACGGGGTCTGGTCCAGGAACGAGTTGAAAAGCGTTAAGGAGAGGCAAGTGGGGGGCTCAGTCGGTTTAGCCAAAGTCGGTTTAGCAGTTGACTTTGGCTCAGGTCATGATCTCACGATTCGTGGGTTTGAACCCCATGTCCGGCTCTGTGCTGACAGCTTGGAGCCTGGAGCCTGTTTCCGATTCTGTGTCTCCCTCTCTCTCTGCCCCTCCCCTGCTCATGCTCTGTCTCTCTCTCAAAAATAAACAAACAAAAACTTAAAAAAAGGTCTGGGTACACGGAAGCCACAAGATCATGCAGGGTAGGGGTGTGTGTGTGTGTGTGTGTGTGTGTGAGAGAGAGAGAGAGAGAGAGAGAGAGAGAGAGTGAGAGAAAGAGAGAGTGAGAGCGTGAGAGAGAGAGCGAGCAAGCACAGCTGAGGGCAAGACCTCAGGGAAGGCCAGGCCGGAGCATCTACACAGCAGGAACGCCTGCCCCCGCCTCACTGTGCTGTCCCCAGCTGAGAGTGTCCTTACAGCAGCAGGACCGGGAAGCCAGCGTGGCAGAAGGGCCTAGAAGAGACAACCCCTGTCAGACCTGGCTGTCCCTGCCAGCCTACTGGGCAGGCCTGCTCTCCCATCAACGCCTCCTGGAGGCCCTGGGGGCTGAGCCTTGGGGTCCTGGGGACACTGAAAGTGTTCGCCTCTATGCCAGTCACCCAGGAACGTGTGATTTCCAAACGAAGCAGGTTCCTTCTGCCATCAGCCAGCTCTGCTCTATTTGAAGGCGGCGACCAGGGCCGTGGCCGGGATTCCTCCTGAGGGGCCCTCACCTCTATCTCCCACCTGTTGGCACAAGGCGGAGCCCGCATGGGGCTCAGTCTCCCGGGGGCGGGGGGAGGGGGGAACTTCACAACCAGCCAGCTCCCCTGATCCCAGGCAGACAGACCGGAGAAGGGGGTGGGGGGAGACAAAGACCACGTGACTTCACTCAGGGCAGAATTTTGGAGACAAAACAATCGTACAAAGAAACTGGCCCTTAAATACAGAGACCCACAGGGGGGTTGCTGGGGGGAGGGGCAAACAGGTGAAGGGGAGTAAGAGACGCGGGACGGGACGCTCGCTGAGACGTGTATGGAATCGCTGCATCGCCCCGCTGCACACCTGGGACTAGTGTCACCCTGTACTTTCCTTCAGAGCAGGAGTCCCAGCAGAGGGAGAGAGGTGCCACAACAGGGAGGGGCGAGCTCCTGCAGATAAGACCGAGATGGAGATGGAGATCAAGATCAAGATTAAGATTGAGAGGAGGAGTCTGCCAACCTTAAAGGTCTCAGGTCTCAAGGATTCGGAGGCACACGAAGTGGGCTCCAAGGGTTGGGAACAGCTTCTCTGGCTGAGGAGGAAGGACCCACGGCATCCTGGAAGGAAGTAACCTCGCAAATAATCGTGTGGGATGGGGGACCTCACGGGGGCTGTTCCAACACCACTGATCAATGAGCCGTGGCTGATTGGGGACCTGGCAGGAAGCGGTGAGGGAGGAGGCTGGAGAGGGGTGTACCCCCCCAGGGAGGGGCAAGGGCTGAGGTCAGTCTTACTCAAGGAGGGGCACCCGAGACGAAGAGCTGGCCGAGTTTTCCCAGGCTAGATCACACGTCCTGTCCGGAGCAGGTGCAGGGGGCGGGGGGCTTTCTATACCTCGTTTCCTGGTGCGTCAGTTCTCAGGATGTGAGTTAACTGCAGTTTGGATCTCCCTCCCCTTCCTCCCAGGCCCCCGGGGTGCCTGTGACTGGTCTGGGCAGTGGCTGGAGGCACAGACCTAGGGTCCCCGCGCACAGAGCATCACGGAAGGCAGGGGCCAACCTCAGTCTTCAGGACCACAGTATCGAGGCCCGCCCTGTGCCCTGGGCTCCCAGTTACCAAGCAGTAGGGAAATGGACAGGGAGAAAAGACCATTCCTCAAAGGAGAAGGGGAGCTCTTGGGAAGGGTGAGGACAGAGAGGAGGGGACCAAGTCCTGGGGCACCTGGGGGGCTCAGGCGGTTAAGCGTCTGGGTCTTGATTTCAGCTGTCATAATCGCACCGTTCAGGCTCTGCGCTGACAGCGTAGAACCTGCTTAGGATCCTCTTCCTCTCTCTCCCTCCCTCTCTCTCTCTCTCTCTCTCTCTCTCTCTCTTTGCCCCTCCCCTGCTCACTCTCAAAATAAACATTTAAAAAAAAAAAAGTCCTTCCAATTTCCATTTCTTCAGCCAGTCGCCAGCAGCTAGCAAGACATTCCCCAGAGAGAATTTCTGCCCCCCAGCGTTCCCCTGATGTTCTCAAAGGAAAGGCCGGCCGGGTGAGCTTACAGGACTGTCAGGGCTGATTCAGGTGTGGCGCCCTCGCTGGAAGACAAATGCTCCCTGGGCAGATTCTGCCCCTTGTCGGGCTCTTTAAACTCCTCCCAAGCCTTCCCTGTAGCGGGGCCCAAGACGGCCAGGACCGCAGGCCGTGAGCGGCTGCAGCTGCCCGCTACCGTGGCTGTCGGAGCAGGGGGTCCATCTAATCACAACCTTCTGGGGCTGGTGGCCGGGGATCACAGGTGAGGTGCCTCTCGGAGCCCTGAACACCTGATAGGGGACAGAGGCCTTGGGAAAGGCTGAGTCCTTGAAGATGCTGTTTCTCAAAGTGGCCCAGCGCCCCCTGGTGTGGGGGGGAGAGGGAGGACACGAGCCCAAGGACCGGGGAGCTGGGCACTGCTGTTCTTCCCCATTTTACAGACGAGGAAACAGGGTCTAAGACGTGCTAGGTTCAAAGTTGCCCTTGAACCCAGCCCTCAGGGTCTGTGCTCTGAGCACTGTGCCGGACCACTTACTGAAAGTGCGGCTCCCCAGCTCCGTTGCGACCAAAGGTCCAGGGGTCTGCACTTGGACACGGCCACTGGGGGACCGTCAGGCTGCAGCGACGCTTTCCCTGGGGCTGCCGTCCCCCGGAACCCAAGCCCGGCCGGCCCCCAGGCCCCCAGCTCAGGACTGCAGTCGGGCTCCAGTCCACCCCCCTGGCCCTGTCCCTGGGCGCCGCTCAGCACTACTTGTCCCTGGAGTGGGAGTGACGGAAGGAACAATCCTCCTCCTGAAACCCACCTGACCAGACAGCGACTGAGGAGCAGAGGGCCAGCAGCTCCCGGGACCAGAACGCTGCAGGGCGAGAAGGCAGCTCCTGGCGGAGAAAGCGCCCAAGTGCCCACCGCGGACGAGAACCGAGAACGTGGAAAAACTAGGTCTCAAAGCACCTCCAGCACCAACCGCCCGGCCTTTCTGAAGGAAGGCCATCGAAATCCAAAGCTATAAAAATATTCACACCGGGGTGCCTGGGGGGCTCAGTCGGCTGGGCTGAGCATCTGGCTTCAGCTCAGGTCATGATCTCACGGTTCGTGGGTTCGAGCCCTGTGTCTGGTTCTGTGCTGACAGCTCAGAGCCTGGAGCCTGCTTCAGATTCTGTGTCTCCCTCTCTCTCTGACCCTCTCCTGCTCACACTGTCTCTCTCTCTTTCTCTGTCTCTCAAAAAATAAATAAAACATTAAAAATAAATAAATAAGATACATGAAAAAATAAAAACATTCATACCTTTTGATCCTGAAATGCTACTTCTCAGACTCTGTCCTAAGAAAATAATACAGGCTTTCCACAAAGACCTGATTGCTGTGGATGCTTCTAACTGTAAAAAGACTGAAATGACAGAAACGCCTGCCTGAGACGTGTCTGTGTGGGGAGGTC
>JAQQST010001388.1:0-12725 GCA_028646485.1 Cryptoprocta ferox | reverse complement strand
AGATGGTTCTAGGTGCGTTTTCCGTCTCTCTTTCTCTTCCCCTGGTCTCTCCGGGGCACAGCGCGCTCTCCCTGTGTTGGGCTCGGGGGCTCCTTCCCCTGCACCACCGGGACCGCCTGTCCCCTAATTTCCCAGATCACAGTCACTCACTCAGGCATCTTTGAGGTTGTCTTCTTTCTGGCGTCTGTTTCTTCTTTCCTCCACTTTCAAATCCACGTTTTATCCCTTCAGTCCTTCTCAGTTCAATCCATACGGGTGTGCTCGGATTACAGAGCTCCCTGCTCTTCCGCCATCTTGTCCTCCCTCGAGGAAAGATATTCAATTCAATGTCTCACAAACATATTTGATCCTATAGTCTTAAAAAAATTGAACATCTGAAGAAACAATTATTCATACATTGAATATTATATTTTATCTAAAATTCACTTCATATAACAAATAGTTGAGAATATTTTTGATGTTTACTATGGTAGAGGAGACTGTCCTCATTCTATTACATAACATACATGCATACACAATACATATGTTCTATAATACATTATAGCTATTCAATATACAATAGTACATTATACCTATAAACACACACACATACTGGGGTGCCTGGGTGGCTCAGTTGTTAAACATCTGACTCTTGATTTCAGCTCAGGTCATGATCTTATGTTTTTTGAGTTTGAGTCCCACTTGAGCTCTTTACTGACAGAGTGGAGCCTGCTTGGGACTTTCTCTCTCCTCCTCTATATCTGCTCTTTCCCAACTTGCATGTCCACACTCTCACTCTCTCTTTCTCAAAATAAATAAATAAACTTAAATAAAACCACACACACTAATTTCATTGAAAAATTGGAATTTGCTATATGTCATTCTAGGCTTCACATAAGGAAGAATTTTTTTAATTAATCAAATATGTCCAATGATAGGATGGGTAACTTCATGAGGAAGAAAGTATATCATCATTGAAAATAGTCAAGAAGATGTTTAAGAAAACATAGGCAGTAATCTCGTTGACAAAGGCCTTAGCAACATTTTTCTAGATATGTCTCCCCAGACAAGGGCAACAAAAGCAAAAATAAACTACTGAGACTAAATAGACCACAATAAAAAGCTTTTGCACAGTAAAGGTAAGCATCAACAAAACAAAATGGCAACATACTGAATGGGAGAAGGTAATTACGAATGATATCAATAAGGTCTATTTTAAGGTGTAGAATTACTTGCATATATCTAAAATATGTAAAGAACTTATACTATTCAACACCAAAAATATCCGCACAAATATCTGATTTAAAAAATGGGCAGATGACTTGAATGGACACTTTTCCAAAGAAAACATCCAGATGGCCAAGAGACACATGAAAAGATGATCAACATTACTCATCATGGGAGAAATGGAAACCAAAACGATAATGATATATCGCTTTATGTTAATCAGAATGGCTAGTATCAAAAAGACAAGAAATAACAAATGTTGCTGAGGATGTGGAAAAAAGGTAACCCTCATACACTGTTGATGGGAATGTAAATTGATGCAGCCACTGTGGAAAACAATATCAAAAATTTAAAAATAGGAATACCATATGATCCAGTAATTTCAGTGCTGGCTATTTATACAAAGAAAACAAAAACAATAATTCAAAAAGATATATGTACTCCTATGTTTATTGCAGCATTATTTATAGTAGACAATATATGGAAGCAACCTAAGTGTCCACTGATAGATGGATAAAGGAGATGTTACGCCCACACACACACACACACACACACACACACAGCCATTAAGAAAAATGGATCTTGACATTTGTGGTGACATGGATGGACATAGAGGGTATTATGCTAAATGAAATAAGACAGGGAGAGAAAGATAAATGCCCTATGATTTCACTTGATATGTGGAATCTAAAAATCAAACAATTTATGGGTCTGTTTCTGTGTCTGAAACAGACCCATAAATACAGAGAACAAAGTAATGTTTGCCAGAAGGGAGGGGAGTGGGGGAATGGACAAAATGGATGAAAGGAAATAGGAGGTACAGGCTTCCAGTTGTGAAATTTATAAGTCATGGGAATGAAAGATACATAATAGGGAATATAATTAATAGTACTATAATAATAACATTGTATGGTGACAGATGGTAGCTATACTTGTGAGCATAGCATAATGTATAAAGTTGTTGAATTACTAGGTTGTACACCTGGAACTAATGTAACACTAAGCACCAACTGTACTTCAATTAAAAAAAAAGAAAGAAGGAAAGAAGTTGTTAAAAAATATCTGTGATGGTCAATTTTGTCAGAGTTTAGAGTATATATGAGGTATATTTCAAAGCTATGAGTGTATAATTTTGTTACTAAGTAGCAAACACTTTTTTTTCTTTAAATGTGTGGATTCCAATTCAACTTCAGATGTGCTCTTAGATGGAGGCAGAGGAGGCACCCCCTTAATGATCTATTTTAAGGTGTAGAATTACTTGCATTACTGCCTGCCTCTCAGCTCCAATCACTAAAATGTCTTTTCCCCCACATTCCTACTTAGTCTCAAATTCTATTATGTTTCATGGTGATATATAAGCATGAGTTTCAGAGAAAGATAGACCTGATCTTGAATCCTAGCTTTCGTTCTCACTATCATTAAGATTCTAGGCAGCTAACTCAGGCCCATGAGACTCAATTTGCTTATACGTAAACTGTGGATCATAAGGATTAGATTTAGTACATCTAAAGGAACTATATATTGCTTGACCTTCAATAAATGTAAGCATTTATTGGAGCATGGTTATTATTATTATTACTTTATTGCTTTTCCGTGAGTTATTTGCTAAAGTTAAGTCTTGAGAACAGCACGTTCAAACATTATCAACCAATATCACTATAATCCAAGTAAATGAGTCAGATATTTGAGCACAGGACAGATATGGTTTCCTAGGTGGAATGGTGGAGCCAGGGCAGGAGAGCTGGGAGGGAAGAAAATTACTGAAACGTCAGATGGAACCATTGAAAATAAGTATTGCTTGGGGCTATCTCTGGATCAACATCTTTTAACTCTGGAGAGGTAGGAAAAAGAGAAGCTCAAAAATATTTAGCAACTGGGAAAACACAGACACCAACTCATCAGAATAGAAGCCAGAAATAGCACTGGGAAAGGATCCTCGAGTAGCACCTCCAACCCTAACTTTGCCAGGCCCTTCTCCTTTAGTTACAGAGTCCTAAGGAGAATGTGAGCTGTGGAAGGAGGGTATAGAGACCTTGCAATAGTGAGGTGACACTTGCATGGTGCAGGGCAGCAGCCACTTATCAACTGGTATGAAGTATTTCGATGTTATAACAACCCATATGATGACATAGGTGTGTGCCGCTGAATATCAGTGCTGGCCCTGGGATTAAACAAAAGAAGAGGCAAGGGGAAGGAGTAGAAAGTAAAACAATAGCAGAAAACAACCACCATAATTTAGTAACAGTGAGTTCATCAAAACATGATTAATTCCTGAATTATAATTTATCCTTAAATACCTACACTGAATTTGACACCATTTTCTAGATAAAATGAATATGATAGCTTTTTAACTCCTAGCTGGTAATATCATCCCCCCGCCAGGGCAGGAAACACCTCACTATGTTTAACCTCTTTAATTTTTTTAAACCTCATACTATCTTCAAAAGAATATTAAGCTTTTGTTTTACAAAGTCTTGTACATCTTCTACAAAAGACATGTGCCACTACAGACAAGGTTATATTGCTCTTATCTTATACAACTGAACAGAGCTTCCATTTTTTGAATAGTATCAGATAAGCACTCTGTAAAGGCTATGTAACACTTCATTCAGTGGCAGTGTTTCCCCAAATGTGTAACTACATGTAGTACACAACAGGTTGGAAAAACCGAAATTGCATTTAAAAAAATATGTGGTTGAATTTCTGTATTCTTTGCAACTGATATCACTACCTGGAGGGTTCAAATATGTAATAAACCTATTTGAGCAAAGACGTATCAAATACCTCTGTATGGAGAAAAGAGCTCTGTAAGGAACCTCACAGGACTTCTGGCAATTCTTATGTAGTAAAATCCCACTTAAAACAAACTTCCCCTTTCTCTTGGGATTTCCTATAATCCTGGTGATTAGATGGATCATTACTGGCAGTGATTGCTCTTTGCTCAGAGAATTTACTCACTTTTTATGGGGCTCATTGTTTTTCTTCAAATTTCAAAATCAAGTATTGAGAACATTTTACTTATTATTGAATCTCTCAAGGTATGGTCAATGATCCATGATTCTACTTTGAAATCTCCAGGGGAAATCTGAACCCCAAAAGCCTTAATTTTATCAGTTTGGAATGAACAAGGCAAATCATGCCTCTAGTTTCTATCAACCACAAGACTGAGCTTCTTTGAGACAGGAACTTGCTTATTTTTACTCTCTATCCCTACTGTCAGAAAGACTGCCCAATAAGATAAATATTGAACAAATCATATTTGTAGCATGAATGAATGAAGTGTTAAATAAAATGTCTAGTATGTAAGGGCTCACTTGCTTTATATGTTACTGTATGGAATTAACTTATATTGGGTAATCTACACAAGTGACTACTTATAAACTTCTGGAAAAAAATCTTACATGTTGGTTTTAATCTGTAAAGGCATAGATAGCCCTTTAGCTTTTCCAACTGTCACCTTTCTTTAAAAGTTCTTATGTAGAAAAGATGGGGCAAACAAGAACACCCTTATCTTCATGTGATTGAAAATTTAAAGGAAAAGCATGGTATTTCTCCCAAAGTATTCTTGACATTTGACTCTCTTTGCACTCGTAACTGCTAAAGCTTTGGTTTATTGACCTGTTACAGAGTCTATCAATGTTTATTGTGCTTGTGCTAGAAAACCAGGATGTATCTTGTTTTCATGTGTTAATTCTTCTGTATTGTTCATGCATAATATACAAAAATATAAACTATTGTAATGGGAATTTCTCAAATTCATAAGCTATAAATATAGTATACTGAGTGGATATAAATGCATGCAGTTTTCATAAATTCAAAAGATTTGAAAGTCAGGAAGACTTGAATTATAAATGCTATATTTTAGCTTCCATCTTAAAACCTCCAAAAGACCTACAACATTTAATTCTCATCCCAGTCCTCTAAGATGGAGTAGGAGGAAGATGTTAAAAAGAGTCTCTGTTTCACCTTCTAAGATCATTACTTTATTTTCCAGAAGTGTATCCTATTCTGGTAAGACAGATATGTCCCATCGATCTTAGAAATATGTTGCTCCATGGCTGCAATTTATTTCTCTGAATCTTCTGGTATTTTAAATTTATTACCAATTGGCTGGTTAAGTGTGGTTTTCAGTTGCTGAAAATTTAGAGTCCATTACAATAGTGAGATTTGGAGTAATTTCCTGACTGTACTTGGTGATTTTTTGTCACTCTCTGATTTTTTGTCACTCTCTGTCACTTTTTTGTCACAAAGTGATTTTTTGTCACTCTCTTGGCCGCTTGTTCCAACGGGGAAAATTATTATTCTATTTGAATGGATCTGATATAAGGAATACTATCTATAGATATCCTTTGTCAGGATTGTAATGATCAGTTTTGTAAGAGAGAAATTTGAGGCTAAAACATTAAAATGCACCTGAAAACACCCACCAGAAACCTGTGTTCGATTTATATGATTGCTTCATATGATCCTGAACCTTAAGGCAAGATCACTATTGCGGTTGTCATGGGAATCTGGGTTATGGAGAACAAAGCTCAAGCTCATTTCATAACAGGATAAGAAACAATTTTTCTCCTGAAGCAAATTATTCATTTCCCTAAATACTCACAACTGTAGAACTAGTGGTGAGATTCCAAAGATGAACTGCTCTTTAACAGATGAAAGCTCAGAAGATACCTCTTCCAAAAAGGAAAAGCATAGTTATCCATGGTCTGTTGAGAAGAAGCTTAATTTTTATTAATGACAATGAAGTTTCTTATGAAATCCAGGATTAATCTGAAAAATAATAGTCTCTTTCTCTTGGATTGTTTTACTAGCATTTTGATCAAAATTAGGTAAAGCTTAAAGGACATTTGGAATAACGGTTCACTCGATTACACTTGGCTGCAAACTTGGACACTCTTGTTGGAGTCATAGCACTGGAAATTTCAGAGTTTGACCAAATCAGGTTAAGTCTTCATTCAAGTGCCCATTAAAACACACACTGCCTGGAAGTAAAAGGAGCAACTCTTTACTTCACTTTACTCTTCTAAACTGGGCCTAGAGCTGGATTGCTTTTTAAAGTGCTCAGGCATGTAATAACTCCAACACTATTCAATGTGTCCAATCATGTCATAGGTCCACCCATTCATTTTTAACACCCCTTTACTACTTTTGATGGACATTCTGTATTTTTCTTGGACAAAACTGGATACTAAAATAAATGAGATCCTATATATATGAAAATATTTGTACATGCTCACATTTCTTACATTATGTATTTCATTATACCAAAACACCTGAAAAATTCAATTTCTTCTTCACCTGCCTATCAAGGGCTGGATTAGGATTTATAATTGATGACAAAACTTGCAAAGCATAGAGGACTCCCTGACTGCTAGTTTCAGTTCAGTTCTTTCAAAGCAAAGCCAGAATACTGATTTTGATGTGTGTGTGTGTGTGTGAGTGTGTGTGTGTGTGTTTTAGTACTGTGAAAGAAATGTACTTTTAAATGTTTTGCTTTAAAATGTGAATGTGATTATCATTACTGTACAACTATTGGCAGCATTGCTGGCATATTTCAGTTTTCGCCATATCATGCATCCTCCTGATTTAGAAACTTAAATAGTTTATTTTTTAAGAGCTTTCCATATCACCTTGGAGCTTGTGTTACATAAACTTAATGGACTCACTCAGCTTTGTGATGGAGAGAATCCACCAGGTGAATAGCAGTAAGCTCATGAGCTTTGAAGGGCTTAGTTTGCCAGACTGAAACTCCAGCTTACTGTTTGGAGTTGCACTGTTCTGCATGCACTGATTTTAATACTACAAAGCTCTGATAATATTCACGGCAGAATGAAAATGCCTTTTGCCCCTATCTTCCCCCTTTCTTTTTGCATAAATACAGTAAGTTGAGTTTTAACTAAGGCGATGCTTGAATTAAACTGACAAATCAAAATGCCTGAAATTTAGCATAGCATTTATGGATTTCACCTACAATATATCAGCATCAAAATGTCAGTGAAAGTAAGTCACAGCCAGCAGAAATTTCTTTGGGCTTTGGAACTTTGAGTTCAGGTCATTGTTGTGTTATCTAGCACAGATCAGAGGAGCAGAACTGATGGGTACAGAAAGACTTAAATTCAGTACTAAAATATTTCTCCAAACTAGAGATTTATTCTGGCACATGGGAGGAAGAAACTATATCTTTAAAAGAATGTGTATGTGTGGTTCTTGTTCAAAGAAAGAGAAAGGGGAAAAAAGCTAGTGAGACAGACTGAACCAGAATCCATTTTAAAAAAAAGACAGAACAAAATAAAACAAAACCATGCAATTGTCTGTGCTTTGAGGGTGCAAATGCTAAAGTCTTTATTTACTTAGGAGAAATATTAATGGGATATCCTCTCTTTTTCTAAAGAAAAAAAAAGAGATGGCTATTCAATTTTTGAGTCACTTAAACATACTTACTCCTTTCATGTTTTTTATTTCTGCCTCTCTCATGTCTCCGAATGCTGTCAACAGGCAGTTTAACCCCAAACTGTTTCAAATATCCACATACATGGTTATACTTATGTATATTCCAAAAAGATGTTCTTGAGAATATAAAATGTGCAAATAAACTGTGTATCATTTTTAAAATGCCATTTAAAAATATTTTCTACTGTAAAGGATCACATTTGGATAGTGAAATAAATAACAAAAATGAATTCACAAAGCAACTCTCAATTAGAAACTATACCATCATTTGATATAGTCATATCCATGTCAGCCTTTAAGTGAAGAGCTCTATAAAATTATTACATAAGTATGTTGAATTATGTACAGCAGCACTGCATGAGCAAGGACACTACTATGGGAGCATCTGACATTATATAGTAATGTAACTACTGCCAATATAGCTTTGGGGATATGGGGAAGGAAGGGAGTTATGTCAGAGGTCATATTTCACCTTACTCTTCTTGGAATTATGAAAATTATATTGGAGACAAAATGGACAAACCCTTGATTAGTGATTCTGTGGGAGTCTTGGCCCTTCTTTGCTAGAATGGTGGTGAAGTGGTCCGCATTCCATTGCAGCGGGTTGCATTCCTTGGCCCCACACCTTCTTGATACTATGTTCTTTTTCTTTTCCTCTTCTCTTCCTCCCCAATGCAAAAAAGAAAGAAGGAAGGAAGGAAGGAAGGAAAGAAAGAAAGGAATAAAGAAAGAAAGAAAGAAAGAAAGAAAGAAAGAAAGGCTCGAATCATTTGAGTGGGAAAAAAAACATTAAATTGTAGATAATGTTGATAGGGAAATTATTTGGTTTAATTTTCCCAACATACATGTTCTTGACTCACCATATTTTTAAGGCAGTAAAACAAATCCAAGTATAACAAAGCAAACCCATACTGCCCAGAAGACAATCTCATTTTAATTAAAGTCTTACTTTGCAAAGAAGAACCTATTATAGAAAGCACTGGAGAAGAATTAAATTTAGTAAACACAATAAAACATGAAACTGAAAAATATCATGGAGTGGTTGGGGCATGGGGGAGATTAGGATGGTTACAGAAAAGATAACTTCAATAAGAAAAAGAAAACCAAAAAAAAAAAAAAAGGAAAAGAATAAATAAAAGGAAGACCACAAGTGCCAAAGGATATTTATTTATTTCTCTGGAAGAGCGGTAAATTATACTCTTACATCAAAACACTTAGTGCTTAGTATTATAACTTTCACTAAACATAGGAAATTATGCACATAGTTTTTCAGGATAAAAAATGCAGAGAGACAGAGATTGGCAATTCGTTAGCAATTAAATAGCAATATATATTCTTGTGGGCAGAGTACACCACTAGGCCTAACCTTTTAAAATATAACATTTTGGCTACTATTGGAGGAATATGACACTTTCACTTTATGCTTAAAAGACACACACGTGTTTGGCACTGAAACACCCATCTCTCTGTTCATTAGAAGAAAATGAAAACTTGAAACTATAATTCAAGTGTGACGCCATTTTTGTAGGTATTTTCCTTAAAGTTCAAAGTAGGTAGCAGTGTAGTGCACATTATGGATTCTAGAATATGACAAGCTTGATCAAATTTGCAAAAGGAATAGAAAGACTATATAATAGTACAAGAGAGTTCCACATTTCTTTCATCTCAAGTAAATACTCCAAAGTAACCATAATATGCTTGTTAATAAATAAATATACGAATAAGATGTTACTACATTCATAGACATAACCTTAGATCACAAAGCACTTTCATTTATGATTCTTAGAGCCATCCCGCGAGGTTTGCAGAACAAGTTATATTTCCCCTCTTCTAAAGACAAAGAAACTAAAGCTCAAAAAGCTGGAGTGAAATGCCCCAAATTAAAGCATAGAAAGTTGCAAGTGAAATTCAGGTTTCTAGATCCAAGTTCAATACTTTTCTGTCAACTATACTCCTCCTAAAATTATGGAAATCACAATTAGTTAGGTCAAATTGAATGCAGCTAACTTTAAATCCAAGCTGCAGATTTAGAGCAGAATCTAGATATCAATGCTTCATAAATTTTAGTTTTGTCTTTCAGGTCACTACCTTTCTGAATGCATCATCTACCAGACAACTTATCCTTTTTTTTTTTAATGTTTTTTTTTTATCTATTTTTGAGAGACAGAGAGAGACAGCGCAAGCAGGGGAGGGTCAGAGAGAGAGGGAGATACAGAATCCGAAGCAGGCTCCAGGCTCTGAGCTAGCTGTCAGCACAGAGCCCGATGCGGGGCTCAAACCCACGAACCGTGAGATCATCCTGAGCTGAAGCTGTACACTTAATCGACTGAGCCACCCAGGCGCCCCAAGGCACCTTATCCTTGATCATTTGTAATTCCTAACAATATACTGCCACAGGTATACAACAGATGTTTAATAAATACTTATTTGAATCAGTTACTACACAAAAGGCTTTTAATTAATAATCAATCTACTACTAAGCTGCTAGTATTTCCATTTACCTTTTGATTTGACAGAGACACTCTAGAATTAAGGAATAGGTGATATTAAAACCACCCATAAGATACATCAATTTCATTGATGCACTCTTTTTTTTTTTTTTACAGAGAAGAATAATAACACTTTCCTTCTTTTATTTTTTTAACGTTTATTCATTTTTTGGGAGACAGAAAGAGACAGTGTGAATGGGATGGGGGGACAGAGAGAGAGTGAAACACAGAATCCGAAGCAGGCTCCAGGCTCTGAGCTGTCAGTACAGAGCCCGACGTGGGGCTCGAACCCACGGACTGTGAGATCATGACCTGAGCCAAAGTCGGATGCTTAACTTACTGAGCCACCCAGGCGCCCCAACACTTTTCTTCTTTAAAATTCATCAAGCTACTCACGTATTCAAGAATATAATTATCAGGTGCTCCAGAAATTATTTCAAAACCTATTACCTACTTTTGGGCCATAAAATGCAAACATTAAAAATTATGTCTGGAAATAAATATCTCTATGACAAGTGCCTGCAAGACATGGGAGTAGAAAGAAAGGTTAAAAGTAAGACTTTATGGATGGGCATATTCACTTTTCTAATGTATAAAGGCATATCAAACCTCGATTCAAGACTTTTTTCTTTTTCTTTTGTTCCTTTGTAATTATTTTTTTCTTTTCAAATTTTTATTTAAATTTCATTTACATTACAGGGCAATCTTGATTTCAGGAGTAGAATTCATGATTCATCACTTACATACAACATCCAGTGCTCATAAGAGTAAGTGCTCTGCTTAATACCCATCACCCATCTAGCCCAGTTTGCTCTCTATCTTTAAGAGTCTCTTACGGTTTGTTTCCCTCCTTCTTTTTCCCCCATTCCCATATGTTCATCTGTTTTGTTTCTTAAATTCCACATATGAGTGAAATCATATGCAATTTGTCGTTCTTTAGCTGACTTATTTCACTTACCATAATATACTCTAGCTCAAACCACTTAGTAAAATATGGCAAGATTTAAATTTTTTTTCATAGCTGAGTAATATCCCATTGTGTGTGTATGTGTGTGTGTACATATATATATATATGTGTGTATATATATATATATATATATCACCTCTATCAATTCATTAATTGATGAATATTTGGGCTCTAGACATAGTTTGGCTACTGTTAGCACAGGTATAAACATTGGGGTGCATGTACTTCTTTGAATCAATATTTTTGTAACTTTTGGGTAAATACTTATTAGCGCAATTGCTGGACCATAGGGTAGTAGTATTTTGAAGTATTTGAGGAACCCCCATATATTTTCCATAGTGGCTAAACCAGTTTGCATTCAAACAAACAGTGTGAGAGAGGGTCCACCTTTATCTGCATCCCTGTCAACACCTGCTGTTTCTTGTGTTGTTAATTTTAGCCATTCTGACAGGTGTGAGGTGGTATATCATCATTGTTTTGATTTATATTTCCCTGATGATGAGTGATGTTGACCATCTTTTCATGTGTCTGTTAGCCATCTGGATGTCTTCTTTGGAAAAGTGTTTACTCATGTCTTCGGCCCATTTCGTCACTGGATTATTTATTTTTGAGTGTCAAGTTTCATAAATTCCTTATACATTTGGGAAAGTATCCCTTTATCAGATTTGTCATTTGCAAATATCTTCTCACATTCCTGAAGCTGACTTTCAGGTTTTTTTTAAACTTTATAGTTTATTGTCAGGTTGGTTTCCATATAACACCCAGTACTCTTCCACACAAGTGACCACCGCCACGACCATCACCCCGCTTCCCCTTTCCCCCTCCCCCTTCCACCCTCAGTTTGTTTTCAGTATTCAAGAGTCTCTCGTGTTTTGTCTCCCTCCCTCTCCCTCTTTTTCCTCCTTCCGCTCCTTATGATCCTCTGTTACATTTCTCCTGTTAGACCTATGAGTGCAAACACATGGTATCTGTCCTTTTCCGCCTGACTTATTTCATTTAGCATGACACCCTCGAGGTCCATCCACATTGCTACGAATGGCCAGATTTCGTTTTTTCTCATTGCCATGTAGTATTCCATTGTATAGATGAACCACATCTTCCTGATCCATTCATCAGTTGATGGACATTTAGGCTCTTTCCATGATTTGGCTCTTGTTGAATGTGCCGCTACCAAAATTGGGGTACATGTGCCCCTATGCATCAGCATTTCTGTATCCCTTGGGTAAAACCCCAGCAGTGTGATTGCTGGGTCATAGGGGAGTTCTATTGATAGTTTTTTGAGGAACCTCCACACTGTTTTCCAGAGCGGCTGTACTAGTTTACATTCCCACCAACAGTGGAGGAGGGTGCCCGTTTCTCCACATCCTCGCCAGCATCTATAGTCTCTTGAGTTGTTCATTTTAGTCACTCTGACTGGCGTGAGATGATATCTCAGTGTGGTTTTGATTTGTATTTCCCTGATGATGAGTAATGCTGAGCATCGTTTCATGTGTTTGTTGTCCATCTGGAGGTCCTCTTTGGAGAAGTGTCTATTCATGTCTTCTTCCCATATCTTCAGTGGATTGTTTGTTTTTCGGGTGTGGAGTTTGGTGAGTACTTTGTAGATTTTG
>JAQQST010001387.1:0-12727 GCA_028646485.1 Cryptoprocta ferox | reverse complement strand
CAGTGCACATGTAATGATCTTTGATCTCTTTCTCCATTTCCTCCATCTCCTGTGAACTTAATTGTTTGTCCACAGCAACCTTTGATGGAGGAGAATTTATTCCTCTCCTTTACCTCCCTAGGCTCTGGTTTCAGCCACATTCTGCGACCGAGCACTCGACTTGAAACCCACATACCTGTGTGCTGGTGTGTAGCCTTCCATCAATTAGTGGGTGTGGCCGGTGGGTTCTAGATCCTCCACAGGATCCATTCTTATTTTATCTTGAAGGTAAATTCTTATTGCAAGCATATGTATGGTGTTAACTGGATAGGTCTGAATCTGTGTCACTCAGGTCCAAACAGACAGAAGAGCGGATGTTCCTCCATAGTTCACTTCCTGCCCTCCTATAGTTTACTGAGCAGGTGGCCGGGGCAGCTGGGTGGCTCTCCCTCCCAGACATTCCTGAAGACATCCTTGTTGAGAACACTGGATGTGACTGCACCAGAATTGCAGGAGGTGCTGGGAAAGTACAATTACTTATGTGCCCTGGAATGTGGAGTATATGGATACAGATGATGGTCTAGTACTTTCTATAAGCATGTGTCTTTGAGACAAAAGACATGAATGGGGACACATTGGTACAACTTACAAGATTACCTGCACAAACAAAAGATTCTATATATGATCTGAAGTGAAAATTCTGTTATGTTCTTCATATGTTGTACATCTATCAGTGAATTATAACAAAATTCTTATTCCGAAGTAATTTCTAAGAAGTTATTAATTGGTTTTGAATAAAATTAATTTGTGAAAAGTTACTACTAAAAAGTTGTAAATCTGTAATTCAGAAAAAAAAATCAATAGCCTTTAAGGTCACTACATGCTCTAGATTATATTCTAGATAACTGTACAAACAGTAGAAATATTGGGAAAATGGGGAATATAATATCTTAAATGATAATCACAAGCTGATTGTTACTTTAGGTTATTTTGATAAATAATATTGCATCATAAATTTTTATGTTAAATATAAATATGTGACCTATTTTTGGGTTTAAAAATAGTATCAGTAATGCAAACAATTAAAGAAAAATTCTAGAAGTACAAAATGTAAAAATATATTCATTAACATATATATGTCATCATTGATTTTCAAAACAGGAGTCATACCAAGGATGCTAGGGATGGAAGGGCATTAAAATTAGACAAGCATCCACCATATTTTGTGTCAATGACTACATTAAAAAAATAATCCCTTGTACAAATAGCTTACAGTAACATAACTGAGGACACTATTCACAGCAGAGCTGAGAGGCTATAATTGAGAAAATGGAAAACTGAAAGTACCCAAAGTTGACTTTTTTTGGGTGAGAATTCAGTGGTAATGGAGGTATATGAGAGACTGTGAAGGTCTGTTCACCTGGGATTCCTTCTTCAGGTTCACCTGGGAGACTACACATAACCTGAACAGAGTCACAAGAAGGCAAGTGTGTTAGATTAGTAACTGATCTTACACTTTCTGGAATGTATGAGACACATGAGCAGGATGACAGGCAACAGACAGAAGAAGAACCCACATTGGATTTGCTCTTCTTGACAACAACCCTCCCAAAGAATGTCACGGTCAGTAGAGGAGTGGTCCTGACCTCTTGTATCCATGGGGCACAATTTCACCCTAGGAAAAGAGGTATGATGTCAGGTGCACATCCCTGGGATGTCACAAGAATGTGAGGACACTGAGTGGAAGGACATTTCCTGTGTCTCCTCTGAGGTTGGGGTCAGTGCTGATTCCATGCAGGACACTGCATTCCCTGTCCATCAGAGCCTCTTGTCCCTCCTGTCACCACATCCTCCTTCCCTGACAAAGAGGAATTGGGAGGGCATGGGGAGAACGCAGAGGTTTTATCCATGTTTGATTTGTAAACACACCCTTGTCCCATATTGAACAACATCCTGTTTTTCTCATACATGTCAATATGCATTTGGTGCGTGTGAATTCATGAGGGTGAAGTACCATACATTCCATGACGTCATCTTAAGTAGTGCATATGAGGCTGTGCTCCAGGAGAGCACGGAAGGTATTGCAGGAGAAATGACAAATGATCTTCATCTCTCAGAGCAGGTGGTGGATCCCTGTGCATGTATGGGGTGGGCTGGAAAATACCTCCTAAGGAATCAAGGTGCAGATGCACAGGGACAGTGAGTATTACCATCTGTGATACAAGGGACATTGAACCACGAGTGCATTCCAGACACTGGGAAGGAGAAAAACATAATCAAGTGGGATTCACTCCTGGGTTGCAGGGCTGGTTTAATATTCAGAAATCAATCAAAGTGATACATCATATTAACAAAAGAAAAGATAAGAACCATATGATCCTGTCAACAGATGCAGAAAAATCATTTTGCAAAATACATCATTATTTAATAAAAACCCTCGAGAAAGCTGGGATAGAAGGAACTTACTTAAACATCATAAAATCCATTTATGAAAATCCCACAGTTAATATCATTCTCAATGGGGAAAAACTGAGAGCTTTCCCCTCGAGATCAGGGACACGACAGAGATGTCCACTCTTACCACTTGTTTAACATAGGGTTGGAAGTCCTAGCATCAGCAATCAGACAACAAAAGGAAATAAAAGCCATCAGAATCTGCAAAGATGAAGTCAAACTTTCACTTTCTGCAGATGACATGGTACTCTACATGGAAAATCCAACAGACTCCATCAGAAGTCTGCTAGAACAGATTCATGCATTCAGCAAAGTCGCAGGGTACAAAAATCAACATACAGAAACTGGTTGCCTTTTTTATACACTGATAATGAAGCAACAGAATGAGAAATCAAGAAACTGATCCCATTCATAATTGCACCAAGAAGAATAAAATACCTAGGAATGAACCTAACTAAAGATGTAAAAGATCTGTATGCTGGAAATTATAGAAAGCTTATGAAGGAAATTGAAGAAGACACAAAGAAATGGAAAAAAGTTTCCATGCTCATGGATTGGAAGTATAAATATTGTTAAAATATCAATACTACCCAAATCAGTCTACACATTCAATGCAATTTCAATCAAAATAGCATCAGCATTCTTCCCAAAGCTAGAACAAACAATCCTAAAATTTGTACAGAACCACAAAAGACCCCGAATAGCCAATGTAATATTGAAGAGGAAAACCAAAATGGGAGGCATCACAATCCCAGACTTTAGCCTCTACTACAAAGCTGTAATCATCAAGACAGTATGGTTTTGGTACAAAAAGAGACACATAGGCCAATAGAATAGAATAGAGAACCCAGAACTGGACCCACAAATGTATGGCTAACTAATCTTTGACAAAGAAAGAAAGAGCATCCAACAAAAAAAGGGAGTCTATTTAGCAAATGGTGCTGGGAGAACTGGACAGCAACATGCAGAAGAATGAAACTAGACCACTTTCTTACACCATACACAAAAAATAAACTCAAAATGGGTGAAGGACCTGAATGTGAGACAAGAAATCATCACATTCTCCTAGAGGAGAAAACAGGAAACAACCTCTTTGACCTCAACCACAGCAATTTTTTACTTGACAGTTCTCCAAAGCCAAGGGAATTAAAAGCAAAAATGAACTATTGGGGCCTCATCAAGATAAAAAGCTTCTGCACTGCAAATAAAGCAATCAACAAAACTAAAAGGCAACAGACAGAAGGGGAAAAGATATTTGCGAATGACATATCTAATAAAGGGCTAGTATCCAAACTCTATAAAGAACTTACCAAACTCCCCACCTGAAAAACAAATAACCCAGTGAAGAAATGGGCAGAAAACATAAATAGACACTTTACCAAAGAAGACATCCAAATGTCCAACAGACACATGAAACAATGCTCAACGTCACTCATCATTGGGAAATACAAATCAAAACCACACTGAGACACTGCCTCACGCTGGTCAGAAGCGGCTAAAATGAACAAATCAGGAGACTATAGATGCTGGCGAGGATGTGGAGAAATGGGAACCCTCTTGCACCGTTGGTGGAAGTGCAAACTTGTACAGTGGCTCTGAAAAACAGTGTGGAGGTTCCTCAAAAAATTAAAAATAAATCTGCCTTATGAGGTAGCAATAGCATTGCTAGGAATTTACCCAATGGACACGGGAGTGCCGATACATAGGGACACATGTACCCCAATGTTCATAGCAGCACTTTCAACAAATAGCCTAGATGTCCATCAACTGACGAATGGATAAAGGAGATGTGGTTTATATATACAATGCAATACCACTTGGCAATGAGAAAGCACGAAATGTGGCCATTTGCAGCAATGTGGATGAAACTGGAGGGTATTATGCTAAGTTTCATAAGTCAGTCAGAGAAAGACAGATGTCATATGTTTTCACTCATAGGTGGAACTTGGGAAACTTAACAGAAGACCATGGGGGAGGGGGAGGGGAAAAAGTTACAGAGAAAGAGGGAGGCAAACCATAAGAGATTCTTAAATACTGAGAACAAACTGAGGGTTGAGGGTGGGGGAGAGGGGAGAGTGGGTGATGGGCATTGAGGAGGACACTTGTTGGTATGAACACTCGTGTCGTATGGAAACCAATTTGACAATAAATTAAATTAAAAAATGCACCTCTGTCCACTGCATGCTGACATAGTGTATATGGTTATATTATAACATTCCAGACATTGTTGTCCTCAGGGAGCACCCACTTCCTGCTCCAAGTCCCCGTCTCATTGCAGAGAGGTACTTTCCTCTCTATGTCACTTGTGGAGTGAGATTATGGGTATGACCTCAGATGGCATCCATCACTTACTGCAAAATACTATGATAATGGTACAATATCAATGGGCTTTGTACATTAAAACTGCAACTGAGGCCACAGGACCTCTGGATCAGAGTAGGGAGGGAAATAAAGTGTGCATATTCTGAAATAAAACAGCAGAGTTCAAGTTTGAGCTTCAACATATAAAGCAGAGAAATTTAACAAACTGTCTTTGCAACAAGAAATTGTGGAGGCTGTAAAAAAAGAAGAGACATTTCTTGCTCTCATCAGAAACCTGAGTTCATAGAGGAAGCTGATGACACAAACTACAGAGTGGCACGTGCATCCCACTACAGGGCTGAGGTCCACTTGCCTTGCACAAAAGCCATGGATCTCCATTGGAGTGCGTGTGTTTCCAGGAGAGTTTACCAATTGGATCCACAGACTTAGTGAAGTAGATGTCCCTCCCCATGGAGGTGAGCATCATCCAACCCATTCAGAACTGAATAGAACAAAAGACAAAATAAGGAAGAATTCACCCCTTTTTCTTCTGCCTCAATATCTGGGCTCATTGTCTCATCTTATTTTCTCTTGGACTGATCAATAGACCATGGGTTCCTCTGGTTCTCAGTCCATCAGAATCAGAAAGATTTGTTCCACCATGTTTTCTGTGGCTCCAGCTTGCAGAGGACAGACCCTAGGACTTCTCAGGCTCCAATGGCATATGATCTAGCTATGTCTATTTCTTTTTTCTTTTTTTGCTTATAAATACTTTTATTGAAGGAAGTCTATTTCTTAGGTGAAGTTTCAGCTGGAAAATGAATGAGAGTTCTTGTTGTTCTACATCCTTGTGGCATTTTGTATTATTAGTATTTTTAATTATAGCCATTATTAGTGGAAGTGTAGGAAATTTTATGTGGCTAAATATATTTTTATAGAATATTTACCTCTTTCTAGGAGCATAGTCCATCAATATGATACCATATTTCTGGAGGAATTGCGGAGATTACTGTCACCATGATGGACATGGAGGATGTTGGGGTGGTGATGCTCACCAAAGGCCTATTAATCTCTCCTATTTGGGCTGCACAATCTATTGAGCTCTGGAAGGTAAATCACAGTGCTTGACTTAAAATTTTGGAATAAAGACCTGTCATTCTCTGCACATCTTGACTCCCCTTTTAAGAATTTGCTTTAAGCCTGTTTCTGGATCTAGCAGCTAGTGATTTAAGCTTGAGTTACAAGGTTACCATGCATGATGAGCTGCGCATCTTGAATTGGGTTTTATTTGACCTCCTAAACCATAAAGTTTGGCATGCACAGTGACACTCCTTCATCAAATGGAGGAAGTGATGGAGTCTGAGGAGATCCTGAAGACACAAACCAGTCACAGGAAGTAGTTCCCCAAATGCCCATGATCTCAAGTCCTGCTCCACTGCCTACGCTCTCCCAACCTGCACATATAGCCTCATGACCATATGTCCCACAATTAGTTGTGATAGGAAGAATAAACTTGAGCCTGGCTCCAAAATGATTCCACATGCTATCTAGACACCACTTAAATGTGGAATTCAGTAGTTTTAACATGTTCTCCACCATCCTGAAGCAGAAAGATTTATAGAATAGAGAAATTTCTTTCTGAAGATAAAAATGCAACACTATGTGGAAATAGCTTGTAATGATGAGGCCACGTAGTGATCCTTCAGGAATGATGATTTTGATCATCCTGGCAGGTAATGGATGTGACAAGATGAGGTGCTTGCTGACAGCAAAGAGAATACTTGGTAGATGAAGAAGTTAGTTATAAATACCATTTTCATTCTTGTCTGTTTATACAATTGAGGGCGATAGGTGTCATGATTTTTTTGTTATTTTTTTTGTGAATATGTTTGTATGTGTCTTTGTATTTCTATGTCTGATTTCTTTGCCAAAAAACAAAATGTATTGATTTTATATCATTGCATTTAAGAATTCTTTGTTTTACAACATAATAAATCAGTTACCTGATTTTGAGGAGAAGAGTAACATCACACATGAGTTTCACCTCCTTTTCTGGGGAAGGGGTTAGTGGTTTTTTTTTTTTTTTTTTTGTATACAGGACGTAAGTATTGTATAAGGTGATATTATGACATTCGTATTTGTTTATTTGCAAAACAAGTGTGATTTAAGGAGATCCATATGGAGGCCTAAGTTTACAGGAGGTTGACTCATCATGGTTAACTTTATGTGCCATCGTTTCCGTGTCATGGGTGCCCAGATTAACCATTGTTTCTGTGGATGTCTGTGATTCTGTTTCCAGAGGAGATTGGCATTTTCATTCATGGTCTTTACTGCAGTAAGGTTATGATTGAATAAAATGCAAACAAAGGGAGATTACCTTCATTTTTACTTCCTGTCTTTATTCTTGACCTGGAACTTGGTCTTGTACTGCCCTTGGACTGAGAGTTACACCATCTTGTCTTCTCAGACAAGACACTAGTTCAGAATCAGATGAGAATTAATACTACCCCTTTTCCTGTTTCTCCAGCGATAGTAAATCACAGGGACTATCAGCCTATGTATTCACATAAGCCACTGTGCTATTGGTTCTGTTCCTCAGAAGGATCCTGACTAATATTCAGTCATGCTAGTATCACCTGTAGTTTCAATTAACTGAAAAGGAGGTAGCACATATAAAGTCCTGAGGAGCAAAGTGCTATGAATGAAGTGTCATGTAGTTTGGGACAAGAGCTGGGTGAGGATAATGAGGAGATATGAGATCCTGAAAAGATCACCCAATCCCAGAAGGGAGAGACCCTAGTCCTTGGACACACATGGGGAAGATTGTCTTTGTTCATCCTGTGGGCAATTCCTAGAGCCGTGCTGAAGCAGGAGTGCAGATGAGAATCTCAGGAGGATACAGTCTTTTATGGGACTCAGGGTATAATGATTTTGATTAAGGAACATTCTAATAAAATGACCAAATTCTAGTAAAATAACCACCTAAATTAAATTAAAACTTAATTTATGTAGGTGATGTTGAAATATTGCTGTCGGTTATGAGTTATCCCAAGTATTCATATTTTGTTCATCATTAAATTTATTACTTAGTAATTAATTATGGAACTATTTTATTAAAATATTTAATAAATAAGCTACTTGTTTACCCATTGATTTGTTACATAAACATTTATTTACAGTTATATCTTTAAAATTCTGTAGTGTTGCAGTTAAAAATATCAATATATGTTCATAAAATCTGGAAGTAAAAATACAGATTTTAGGAATTATTATACTTAAAAGTATATATTTTTCAGCTTTTATTTCCAGAGAGCAATAAATTCTTTTTTTTCAAAATGGTACAACATAAAACCAAATGATAATATATAACAAAAAATATTAATAAAATGTCAAAACCTGTATAATTCTGAGTTCATACAAAGAATTTATGTTTTTAATGGAGAAGAAAGACAGTCCATCTCTTTCCGGGCTTTATCATGTATTTGTTGGTTCCTGAGTGCCCCCGGAGTCCTGGGTGACAGCTAGTGTCCTGAATGACCTCTAGTGTCCTGAGTATACCCTGCTGGATGCTGAGCACCTCCTGCTAGCATGAGCACACTCTCTAAAGAGTGCACAGGCTCATGAGGAATATGGAACCCCTTCTGAAGTGGGGACAGGATGAATTTTCTTCTTCTGGAGTTTACCTAAAATACAGAGTCAGGGTCAGCGCAGGTGTATTTTCAAATCTCTAACATGTCACTATTACTGCATTCCTCCTGAGTCATTTCTGTTTTTTATAAGATCTTTGGTGGGTGTACCCGACATAAGATGAGCTTCACATGCAGAGTCTGTGATAAAATAACACTAATGTCAAAATCAGCATTTTTCAAGGAAAGACATAATTTTTCTTAAATTTTTCTGTACTTTCTTTCTAGTTGCTCCTTCTCCTATTACCTTCTTCACCCTGTCCCCACAGACCTATTGAACGTTCTTGTCTTGCCTTATAGTAGTTTTAATATTCTAGAATTTATAAATGTGTAGTTCTATTTTATACCTGTAGGGCTCATTTTGCTTAACATAAACCCTTGTGAATACTACTATGTTGTGTGCATCAGAAATCATTGGATTTAATGATTGGCAGGTTTTCAGGGAATGAATATTGCAGAATTTTATTTTTTAAGTTGATGTTTTGAATGAGGATTGCTTCCAGCATTGTGTATTACAATAATGTTTCTTCTCAGCTTAGATATGTAGATGTGGACCTCAGAAAATGTATTATTTATGTGCTTTCCACTACAACCAACCTGAAAAATAGTGCAGAGGAACAAATTTCCATACGTGTAGGAATTTCTCCGCCCTGATATGTTCCTTTAATTATTAGATGTTCATGGAGCTCAGTTTGAAACATGGGGATACAAATAAAACACAATTAAGAGTTTTTCTCTGAATTTGTTCATAAGTATTGGAAATAATGAGGTTAAGGAGATTATTTTGTAAAAGCTCGATGGCCATAGGTAATAATATGGACTAATAGTTTATAGGAAATCAAGAATTGTATCAGTTTTAGCAATTGGTTCCAAAAACCACTGACTAATTCAAATCTCTGTCAGTGATGGCAGCTAATGACTCTAATTTTATGTGGAAGTAACGTCAGCCTCGTGGACGCAACCTTACTTCCCATCTGGGGTCTGACTCTGAGGATCTGATACACTTCTAGTCAGGGAGGCAAGACAGTGTCATCTGGGACATTCTTTTTTCATTAGAAGTTGATTTCAGAAGAAACAATTCTTCCTTCCACTCTCTTTTCTTGTCTGTATGTGGACTTTGGGAATGCTGTCGCCATGTCCAAACCTGGTGGGGGTCAACTGGGGTTTGGGAATGACATGAAATTTATTTTTAATCAAGATATTGAAAATTCTCTGGTTGTCATATCGCTAAGACAATCTTCAACCTATCAGCTGATTGGTGGCATTAGGCGATTTCAGAAGCATAGTAGTTAAATTTTCAATTAGAGAACACTGCATGCTATAGATGAACTGGCTATGACCTTTAGTCACTACTTGTGAGGATCCCTCACAAAGAGAGTGAATTTATTTCCTGTTCATGTGTAACTAGCAGCAGCAAGGTCCTGAGGAAACTGTGAGATGGGGCATGGCCAGAAGCCCATCCTCAGGGGCCCTTAGACCATAGGTAGGTGGATTTTATCCAGCATCTACTCTCCATGGCATGTAGATATGCTTTATTTGTTGTACATGTATTTTCTGCATGTTGTGAAGTAATTTCCTGATGAAAGCCTCCAGCCCTTCATCTTGATGAAAATCTTCTTGAAATGTGTTTCCATCCTGAGTTGTACAATCTTTTCTATCCATTGACTGAGGCGCACACCTCACAGCGGTCGTCGTAACACAACTGTGTAGGGCATTGCTCGAACTGAAATACCACACAGTCATCACATCTACAGTCTTCTAGAAAGGCAGAAAAAGCAACACCATGAATGTAAAGTTCCACAAAGTCTCAGAAATTCATGGACTCTGTTTGTTGTCCAAAGGCACTCCCATGGCTCTTACGGCCTTATGGTCCATTGACTCATAGCCAGCACTTATCTCCCTATGATGTGGTACCTGCAAGGACCATGCATGTAGAAATATTTTCTCCAATACTAGCCTCTATCCTATTGCATTCAGACATGGAAACATTTTGAAAAGATTTCATGAATCATGTCCACTCCTTTCACCTACAGGTTTAGGCTGTTTTTCTACTTTAACTTTAACACAGTTTCCTTTGACTTCCTAGTAGTAATTTCAATGATTTGGAAGAATTGAAGAAGAAAAAAGACTGCCAGTGAGCCTCATTGAAGGAGCTTATCAGGTACTTATCACCACAAATGCAGCAGGGAAACACCAGAGACTCAATATTTGGGTTCATGTCTCACTAATGTCTCAGTCTTTTCTGTCTGCTGTAACTACGTTCAGAGACTGGGTGGTTTTAAACCATAGACACTCATTTCTCAGAGTTCTGGAGTCTGGGAAGTCCGAGGTGAAGGGACAGGCAGATTTGGTTCTGGAGAGAGCCCATGTCCTAGGTCATCCTTTCCCTGTCACATGAGGCCAAGCGGAATGGAACTTTCACAATCCTGGTTTATAAGGGCACTGATCTTATATTCAGGCTGTCTCTTCCTGACCAAAGTGCTTCCCAAAGGTCCTGCCTCCTGAGATCATCCCATTCGCCTGAGGTTTCTACATCAGCATGATTGAGGACACACACATTGTACTGATACCAGTAACATAGGGTCACTTAGTTATTCTGCGCACTTGGAAGCCTCCTCTGATTGAAACCCTGAACCAGAGGATTCTCATGGATTGAATAGAAGCTTCTGGTCTTTGCATGTACACAGTGAACACACGAACTTCAGAGCACCCTGGTGGCCTTGGGGAGTAGAGAGTTTCCAGCCTAGACTCTGGGTAAGACCTCAGTGCACTTCTATTAACATTTCATTATTGTGCATGTTTACATGGATCCTTATTCTCATTACCAAGGATTCAGACTGTTTTCTACTTAGAATGACCATTTCTATCTTTTCTTCTCCCAGTTTTCAGCCATGTTTAGTGGGTTAATCATCACACTCTTAACTTGGATTGTTGCCTTATGTCTCCTGAACCTCCTTTTTCCCTCTTCTACTCCTTCCTCACACATGGGAAATCTAGCAGGAAATTATGGGTTCTCCCTCCTTTGATGTAGGTGGGAGACTGACTCCACCTACTGGACCCCCTCTCTGGAGCAGGACTCACTCCCTAGTGACCCACAATCACACCCTCAGCCAGTGTCACTGCCTGGCCCCATCCAAGCATTTATGACTTGGAAAGGAACCTGCCCTGTTCTCAACAGACACAATGATGAATGTGATGAAGGTTTTATAATCCCTTCTGTGTGTGTGTGTGTGTGTGTGTGTGTGTGTGTGATCTCCAGACTCCACATCAAGACCACATCTTGGTACTGGTCCCAGTGCTTTCCTGTGCTGTCAACTACACTTGATGCTGTGAGAACGGTTCAGACAATGACCCCACCAGGTGTCTGTCTTGTTTCGCTTTGATTTTTGATGCCTTTGTAGCCTCATGTCCAGGTTGCCTCTCATGCTGCTTCTAGCAAGCTTGCACATTGAGCTGGGTGGTCCTGTTGTGCAGTGAGTGCATCTGGAACTCCTGTAATGCTTAATGTGACATGCATCAGGATATCTCTAATTCATTTGTATTTAGGGTCAGGAGTAAGCAGTGTAAGCAACTGTTTCTTTTGTGTGCCTGTTATTATATTTTTCTTATCACAGGTTTCTAGGACAGAGACTGAATAGGTAACCCAGAATCATCTGTCCAGACAAGCTCCCTGGGGGGAAATGTTGTATGGAGAAGAAGCCCCAGATCCTGACAGAGACCTGCCTGTAACTTCCATCTGCACCTGCTCTTGGAATGCAAACCAGAACTGTGCATAGTGTGCACCTCCTGGTAGTACTGATCCCCTTCTACAGGGAAGTTTGTGTCTGGGCTCACACTGACGTCCCCTCACTGTGTCTCCCGCACAGAAATACAGGCCCGTGTCTTTGGGCCTCAGGCTGTTCATCTGCAGATCCGCTGTGTTCTTGGCGTTGTCTCTGGAGATGGTGAATCGGCCCTTCACGGAGTTTGCATAGTATGTGCTTCCACTACTCCAAATAATTGAGACCCACTGCAGCCCCTTCCCTGGAGCCTGGCGGACCCAGCTCATGTGGTAGTTTCTGACGCTGAATCCTGAGGCTGCACAGGTGAGTCTCAGGGAAGCTCCAGGCTTCACCAGGTCTCCCCCAGACTCCACCAGCTTCACCTCACAGTGGACACCTGCAGACACAAGACATCCTGATGAGGAAACTGTCACACATCCACTGCTTCTCTCACTCATATCCACTCACATACTCAGTGTCTCACGTTCACCATGAATTACCTTTTAAAACAGCAACAAGGAAAACCCAGCCAAGCACAAACTCCAT
>JAQQST010001386.1:0-12729 GCA_028646485.1 Cryptoprocta ferox | reverse complement strand
CTCCTTGTAACAGAAGTGACTCTTCCCACCATGGGGGGATTGTCAGGGTCCAGATCAGGGCCCGGACTGTTCTGCAGTGACCTTGGTGGTCGGGCAGTCACAGCATCATGAGGCCTTGTGATAGGCCTGAGTGGGGTCAAGAAATGTAAAATAGGGGCGTCTGGGTGGCTCAGTCGGTTGAGCGTCCAACTTCGGCTCAGGTCATGATCCCACAGTTCGTGAGTTTGAGCCCCGCGTTGGGCTCTGTGCTGACAGCTCAGAGCCTGGGAGCCTGCTTCTGATTCTGTGTGTCCCTCTCTCTCTGCCCCTCCCTGCTCGTGATCTGTCTCTCCTTGTCTTTCAAAAATAAATAAATGTTAAAAAAATTTTTAAGAAATGTAAAATAAGCCGGGGATAAAAGTAAAGATAGTGCCCCCTTGTATATTCTTTCTGGAAGGACACGTTAGGATCCGTGGAAAGGGAGCTGGGGGTGGGGAGGTGGGAAGGCAGAGGCGGGAGGAAGATTTGGTTTTCAGGTGTACCCTCCTGTGCTTTTGGATTTTATACTCTGCACCCGTACTGTTCATTGAAAACTATAATTACAAAATAAACTCTTCATTTGAAAACTATGGGAAGGGATTTTTATTTATTTATTTAATACGTATACTAACACATTTATATAAAAAAAATTTTTTTTATCTTTATTTTATTTTGAGAGACAGAGAGTGAGTGGGGGAGGGGTAGAGAGAGAGGGAAACACAGAATTCGAAGCAGGCTCCAGGCTCTGAGCTGTCAGCCCAGAGCCTGACGCGGGGCTCGAACTCATGGACTGTGAGATCATGACCCGAGCCGAAGTCAGACGCCCAACAGACTGAGCCACCCAGGCGCCCCAAGGGAAGGGATTTTTAAATTAAAGCTTGACTTCCTATTTATTTCAGTAGGATTCTCAGTTAAGAGGTGGTCAGACAAAAAAAAAAAAAAAAAAAAAAAAAGAGGTGGTCAGACAGCCTGTCTGTGGTGTAGACTAAAGGATTATATACACTTCAGTGTATATACACTTCACTGTGTGAAGTTAGTTGCTAACAGTACTGCTCATGTTTAGTTGATGACACTGCTGAGACATTGGGAAGATATTTGGAATTTGTCCTCTCTTTGCTTCTAAGTCAGAAAGATCTGGTTGGGTTGTAACCTAGAAGCAACAGCAACTGTAATAGTAATGATCGCTCAGAGCATCCCCTGCTCCAGAGACAGGAATCCAGACAAAGGCCACCGCCTACCCTTTTCCTCTCCCGGAGGAAAGGAGGGAGGAGCCAGAGGGAGAGCTCAGGCTTTGATGTGAAGCGGCAGACTCTTTCTAGATGTTCTTCTCTGGAAGACTGTTTAAGTGTGCTGGGAAGAGATGGACTGAGGGGTCATCCCACCACCTTTCCTGGGGGGCCCGAGACCCCCACCTCTGCTCTGGGACCCACCCTTCTCCTCCTCCTGGGCCTGGTGCTGGGGAGCCGCGAGAGCGCTCAGGTCGTGCTTTGTGGTTGCAGTTCATCCAGTGGAACATCCACAAGAGTGGCCTGAAGGTGTCTGAGTACAGCCTCCCTGCCGACGCCACGGGCCCCTTTGTGCTGTCAGGTTACAGCGGCTACAAGCAGGTTCAAGTTCCCCGGGGCCGACTCTTCGCTTTTGACTCGGAGGGAAATTACATGCTGACGTGTTCGGCCACAGGGGGAGTCATCTACAAGGTACTGGCAGTGGGGGTGGGGGTGGGGGCTGTCAGGGTGGGCAGGGAGGTGCCCCCCTGGGGGTCTGGGCCAGGCTGAGCACCGCCTCCGTCCCTCTCCCTGCCCTGAATGGCCCGGGAAAAGCCTCTGACCCTGGATGGAAAGCTCCTGGGGCTTCTTTGCTGTAGGCTGGGCAAGGGGACCGATCCTCAGCTCAGGGGTGGGGACAGAGTGTGACTTGCCCATCCTTTTCTCTGCTTGTCCTTTTGCAGATTCTGACCCCTTTCTGCTTTTGTTCCTTGGGAATAATACCTATTGTAGAAAACAGGAAGAACTAGGGAGAAGGGTTGGAAAGAGTGTTGGTTGGGGGGACATGCCTCACACAGGCAAGAGCTTCTGTGGTCTGCTTTAGTTCCTCTAATCTGGTACAGATTTATTAGTTTACTGGGGGTCGCATGGGTTGTGGACATTACAGTCCCATGGCCAAAGCACAAATCTGGGGGTGTGACTTATCACTGCATGGTGGAAGTTGTCCACTTTGGTTTTGTCCCTCAGTTTATACGCTTGTTTTAATTCTCATGTCCGAGCTCTTCTGGTTCATGTACTTTTAAAAATAAAATGGTATGAAATTATAACCCTCTTCTATTTTACTAATAGTATCAACACAGACTAGTGATGAGGGTTTGAGTTGTAGCCTAAGCATATGTTTTTGGTAACCACGAAAACCAGTTCTGAGCCTCACTGTTAACTCTTTGCCTAATGGTGGTATTTAGGCTGTAGGGATAGAATCACAGGTGGAATGTTCTCTGCTTGGAGGCTCTCCATGCCCTCAGTGCCATGGCTCATCAGTCAGCGGACAGCACGGGGTGTGGATGGGAATTGTGTTCAGGTGCTGGTCTGGGCGCCATGGCGTGCACTTGGGGGAGGGAGTGCGTTCCTGCTCTCCTGGGGCTCACACTTGAAACACCAGGGACAGGGCGGTGTTCGGGCTCTGAGCGGCGGGAGCCAGCAGGGGCTGAGTCCTCAGGGAAGGCCCCTGGCGGGTTGTGGGGGGCGATCTGTGGATTTGAGGCCGGAGGAGAAGACAGGGAGGAAGCCAGGCCTTGGGGCCCCACAGAGGTAAAGCCACGTGAGAGCACTCGAATGGGGCGGGGTGTAAGGAGTCTGGAGGTGTAGCGTCAGGAGCCTTCTAGACTGTTGGCTTGGAGCCGTGCGCTGGGAAACTGAGTTTACCATCAGTGAGGCTCCTCTTTTCCACAGATGATGATGTGTCTAGCGGCTCTTTGCCTTCTTAAAATTAGCTCTGTAATTTCTTGTAATTGCTATTGGGAGATGCTATAAAAATACAGCTTTCTGTTTGCAAGCCTAATTGTATTTTATTATTTAAAAATTGAGTTTCAGTTAGGTTATACTTTGCTCTCTGTGTGATTTTATGTGTGTTGTGTGTTTATTTTTAACCATGAGCCTTTGTTACTTGTTATTTGTCCTGATCAGCCTTTGTCATTTGTCCCAATCAGCCTTTGTCATTTGTCCCAACTGCCCCCTCCTCTCCTGTCCTCTTGCAGCTGGGTGGAGATGAGAAGGTTCTGGATTTCTGCCTGAGCCTGTGTGGCCACGAAGCCTTTGTGGTCACTGCGGCCTGATGATCTGCAGTCAGACTTGCTCTATAACCAATCATTGGGTCGGAAGATTTCTCTCTGTATAATTTTTGAAATGCCAGTTATGGGCTCTATTATTCAGGGAATATAATGAGCTTTGGATCCTGTTTTTATGATCTTTAAACAATTTATGTTTTTTAAAGATGCTTTCTCCACAAAGGCCAGAGACTTCTGTCTCTTACTCGTGGGTGTTATCCGTAGCTGGACTGATCATTGTTCATTGTGCTCCTGGCTTCCCCTTCCTCCTTACCTGCTGACTCTTCATAGCTGTGGGTGCGGTGGGCGTGGGGGAGCCCCGCTCGCGTCCTCAGGGGCCTGCGTGTGCCAGCACTGTGCTGGGCACTGCAGCTCGAGTTCCCGAGGGAAGCAAATGGGAAGCTAAGCGGCAGACCCATGATCGGATGCTGGGGAGAGGAAACCGTGTAGGAAGAAAGCTGGGGTCAGTGCCAGGTAAAGGGGGCAGAGAAGAGTTTCTGGTCTTTGAGAGCACATGACCTTGTTTTCCACCGAAGACGAAGGAGTAACTATAGTTGAGATAGGGAAGGCGGTTCCTGGCCCAAGAAATTAAACTAAGACCTTCTGGAAAGGTGGGCACGTGTGCCCGGGCACATCCTCAGGTTGGAGTGGCAGCTGCCGGGCTGGAGGCAGTTTGGTGGATAAAGTGGATGTGCTTGAGAACAGTGCCTGCTGACGCCTCCTCTCTCCTGTCTTGCAGCTGGGTGGGGATGAGAAGGTTCTGGAGAGCTGCTTGAGCCTGGGCGGCCACCGAGCCCCTGTGGTCACCGTGGACTGGAGCACCGCCATGGACTGCGGGACGTGCCTCACCGCCTCCATGGATGGCAAGATCAAGCTGACCACCCTCCTGGCTCATAAACTCTGATGGGGCTGCCCCGGGGCCACCCACGGAAGCAGTATTATCCTGGGGGGTGCAGGGAGATGGGACAGGGAGCTCCGGGCACGGTCCGGCTGCAGTGACTGGATGGGAGCCACACGGAGTCGTGTGCCCCGGGGCCCCGCAGGCTGGGCTGTGCCACGGGCATGCCCTGGGGCAGGGAGAGAGCTCGGGAAGCAGGCGATGCATCGTGATGGCTGCTCTCTTCTTGGGCTGGGAGAGATTGACAGTGTTTTGTATATATTTGCTCATTTTTCATCTTTTTTTAAAAAAAGAATGCCCTCCCTGTCACCTGGTATCTCTTTCTGGAATGTGTGTGTGCAGCAGAGCATCTCCCTTCACCCCTTGCCCTTGAAGAGGCAGATGTTCCCGCAGGGAGCCGGTCAGCCGCAAGCGTCCCCTGCACGCCTGCTTTCGCCGTGGGGCTGGGCCTCAGGGGAGGTTTGCTTTGCCTTCGAGGGAGGATGTCCTCTGTCTCTCTCTCTCTCTCTCTCTCTCTCTCTCCTCTCTCTCTCTCTCTATATCTCTCTCTCTCTCACTCTGTGTCTCGCACTGGCCAGCTGAGGCTGCTGCTGTTCCTGTTTGTTTGGGCTCAAGGCAGGGAGGTCTCAGCTGTCCTTTCCTTCCCTGCGCCAGTGGAACTCCTCGGGATGAGGTTAGGGCCCCGGGCTTCTGCTCCCAGCCGCCATCTGCACTCTGTTTCCCTGTCCCTCTGCCACTGGGGCCCCTGTCGTTCTGTCAACTTCACATCCTGAAGGTTGACCGGAGCCGGGCGCCAGCGCCCTCTGCTGGTGGATGGCGAGAGCACCGGCGCGAGTCTCCCTCGCTGGCTTTTCCAGCCGAGGCCGGCTAGGCGGGCCAGATACCTACTTAGGAAAATCATGAAGAAGTTGATGCGAACGCTTGGGCACTGTTCTGCTGAGAGTTGGAGGACAAGTAGGTATTTATGTAGCTCCATTACGAGGGAGCACCAGAGACGAGTAGTGACTTACACGTGCTTACCTGTTTCTACCTATTTGAATCTAACCCTCGATTCAAATGAGGAAAACCAAGACTCTCCATTTACAGTTTCCCCATCTTCCGCACTGACACAGCAAACTGTTTATGTCCCCCAGCGATTCTGTAGGACATTGAAGAAGGCGTCATGTGTTTCGTTTGAGTGAGAGTACGGACTGGTTAACTTCAGAGTTTTGTCTGACTTTGTCCTGTACCCTTCTCTCTTCTCGGCACCGTCTCCACTGCTGCCGAATGTCTTCAAGGACTGCAAAGAAACAACACTTGGGAAGCTGTGTCTGCTCTCTTTTCCTTTATGCTCCGGGCTGGACGCTACCTCCCTTGTGTTTTCAGTTCGGTTTAGGATTGCGTGGCATTCCACAGCACCGCCTAAAAACACAAAGCCACAACACTATCTGCAAACAAAAACAAGACACCGAAACCCATTAACCTCTGACTTTTTCGAAATTAGCAAAGAGGAAACCTGCCCCTCCTGGCCTGCCTCTCCCCAGCCTTCCCACCATCCTGAGGGCGTGTGAGGATGTGTTCCTCCTGTCGTTCCTCGTTCCTCCCTGTGGCACCCATACCCTCTCCGGGATGGGCTCTCATCCTTCTTCTTTCCCTTCTTCACAAGAGCTGCTCGGCACCTATCCGGGACCCCCTCCCCTCGCTTTGGGCCAGGGCAGCGTGGCAGGGAAGCCATTGAGCCAGTCCAGCCGCAGGTCCCAGAGCCTGTGTACCTGATGTGGGTGTGGACCCCGGCTCTGGCCCAGGCTGCATCTCCCTCGCTGTCCTCGGGACCTGTCTGCTGGCCGCCTCCGCTCTGCCCCAGGAGCCCAGCTTTTGGAGCGCCTCAGCGGGTCACTCCAACCCATCCACATCCCACCGCTTGGGTTTTCTCTGCCTGCTTGGGCTTCTCTCCCTTCAAGCAGCTGCTTCTGCAGACACAGGTTTCTGGCTCCTCAGGCCTCCTCAGTCTGGGAGGAGGTTTTAGGGAGGCCAATCTGGAGGGAGTGATTCCACTGATAAGTATTTTCTCTTCTTTCATTCACAAAACAAAATGACGCCTCACCAATTAGACTTGCGGTTGTTCTGGCTCACATCTTGCGAGCAGAAGACCCTGGAGGTCAGCGGTTCCAATACTTCGGAGGAAGCAGAGAGGCAGGTCCTGGCCCTGGGTGTGGCCCCCCTGAAAAGACTGCAGGCAGAGCCCGGTGCAGCCCGCAGCCAGGTGACCTGAGTGCAGGACCGGTTGGTTTTGTGACTTGAAACCATTGGTTTATCTCCTTAAGCCTTGTTTGAGTTCAACTCTCCTGGTCCAGCAGGTGCAAGTGCTTTAGAGAAGCCAAAAGCACCACACAGCTTAGTAGAGATCTTCAGGGTAGGGGGTTTCCAAGGTCTGGATCAAGCTCCCCAGTTGTGCACCTCTGGCCTGCGGAGAGTAATTCTTCCATTAGCTGATCTGTCGCAAATCACATTTCAAATGGTGTCTTGATAATTTCATATTTTGGGGCCAGATTGCCAGTTTTAATCATCCTTTTACCTCAAAATGTGGTGGAAGGTTCCTTTTTTTTTTTTTTAATGTTTATTTTTGAGAGAGAGAGTGCGAGTGGGGCAGGGGCAGACAGGGAGGGAGACACAGAATCCAAAGCAGGCTCCAGGCTCTGAGCTGTCAGCACAGAGCCCGACGCAGGGCTCAAACCCATGAACCATGAGATCATGACCTGAGCCGAAGTCAGAAGCTCAACCCACTGAGCCACCCATGCACCCCTCTCTGTGTTTTTTGTCATGTCTGTCACATCTGTGAACTGGGGTTTGTTTGCTGGCCTCTTTTAGGCTGCTGTAAGCTGAATGTGGTTTTTTTTTTTTTTAAAGTTTATTTTGAGAGGGACAGACCGCACGAGTGGGGGAGGAGTACAGAGGGGGAGAGAGAGAATCCCAAGCATGCGCAGAGCCCTACTTGGGGCTCAACTCCACAAAACCGTGAGATCATGACCTGAGGTGAAACCAACTGACTGAGCCACCCAGGTACCCCTGAGTGATTTTTTTTTGTTTGTTTTTGATAGAGAAGGTGCAAGTGAGCAATCGCAGAGGGAAACAGTAAGGGAGAGGGAGGGAGAGAGAGAAGGGGGGGAGGCGGGGCTCACCCCAAGTGGGGCTTGAACTGGAACTGTGAAATCATGACCTGAGCCAAAGTCTGATGCTTAACTGAGCCATCCAGGGGCCCCAGGCTGAGTGTGATTTTAATTACAGCTAGATGCTAACTGCACCGTCCACTGCAGTGCTCAGCGTCAGGCTGAACGCAAGCACGGAGGACTCCTGGGAAGCTTCGTGGAGGCCCTGTTGGGAAAGGGAACACCTGGCCACCAACCTGAATGTTAAGTACTAGCAACACCTCCTTAGAGATAACAAATATAAACAGATGCTTTATTTTCCTGCATCTGAGGGTCTCACCTTGTACCCCTCCTTCTGGGATGCCTACACCCCAGTAAGCCAGAGTTGAACTTGGTCCCGATGGGAATCCTGAGCTTTAAAAAAATGCAGGCCCTCCTCCCCTCACCCTAATTTCTGATTTGGGGCCCGGGAATTGACACTCTAATAAATCCGACTAGCAGAGTTCAGTTGGAGCCATGTTTGGGGACTGTTAAAAAATATTCTATCAAATAGAAAATTACTCATGACACTTGTTAAAAACTTAAAGGCAGACTTTATTCAAGGGTGGGTATTACAATGGGGTTTTGTAGGGGACAGCCATCAGGCTAAACTCCGAATACAAGGGAAAGGGTCTTTATAGCCAAGGAGCAGGGTGGCGTCAGTGGATGGAAAGTTGCTAAGAGGAAAACACCAGGGGTAAAGGGGGCACGGGGGTTGGGGGGAGGGGAGGGGCTGGAACTCTGGCTAAACTCCGCAACCAGGATTCTTGCTGAAGGCAATCTAGGCGATCAGACATTACCTGGGGAATGGTGAAAAATGAGGAGCCCGCCCAAATTTGAGGGCGATCGGGGTTGGAGGATGTTGGTCCTGGCTAAAATGACTTGGTAGGATGCTTGTGAAAACTGGACAGTGCAGAGAGGAGCAGGGAAGCTCCAAACGCAAGGCCTAGATGAGGGTTCAGAGGAGCCCGATGAGAGCTGGGTCTAAGAGAGACTGTCAGGGCCCCCGGGACAGCTGGCTCGTCGCGCTCACGCCGACTGCGCCGGCTGCCTGCAGGGGGCGCGCCGGGGGCCGGAAGTGCTCTTCTCGGGCCCGTCCCGGAAGCCGAGAGCTGCGCGCGGGGCCGGGAGGCAGGAAAGCCGGGCCGGAGGGGCGCCTGACCCGGGACTGGGCTCCGCTCCGCCGTGCCCGAAGCGCCCGAGCCGTGAGCCTGCGGGCCCCGACGAGGCGGTTCCGACGGTTCCCCGCGGCCTTCGAGGCCCCGCGCGGCCGTCCGCGTGCCTCCCCTCCACCCCCCCCAGCCCCACAGGTTGGCGCACGTCTCGCCGCGGCCCGGGAGACGCAGGGTCCCCCAGAGCGGGGCGGGCCGTGCCTCGGGAGTCCCGGGCACATCACGAGCTGGCGGGGCCGGGTTTCACCCGGGCGGCTGCGCGGGCTCCCCGTGCCCGGCCTCCGCGCTGCCTGGGGCCCCGGCGGCGCGGCGGCGCTCAGGCACAGGGTTCGGCCTGCAGGCCCCGGCTGCGCGTCCTGGCTGGCTGTTGCACTTCTTTGTAACCTCGGGCACATTGCTGTCAGTTCCTCGTTTGTAAAAATGGGCTTGATAATACCTGCCTGGGGGTGGAATGAATGTCGGTGTGCCTGACTGCGCGGCTGTGCCTGCGCCTGGCGGTTCGCCGTGCTCCGTAGTTGTGGGAACCGGCGACTATCGTCACTGCCCGATTTTGACAGCAACCGGGGACCCTGGCCAAAGCCTGCCCGCATCTGGCCGGACAGGTTAGGATGACGTCCTGCTCATTTTTTCCCCCTTAAGTTGTAAACAGCCTTCTAGATGAGCAATAACGGATTATGATTCGGAGACGGATCTCTTATTCATGGTTGACCCTTTTCTAGGCAAACCTCTGCTCCAGTAAAAAGCCTCCGTAGGCGGAGCCCTGAGCTGCTTTCAGAGTCGACTGCCAAGTGGAAGGGTGAGACTTGTATCCTGAGTCCCTGCGTGGGGACTGGGCTTTAGGGGGAGGGAGGGGCATTGGCAGGGAGGGGCATTGGCGGTGTTAGGTGGGGATGGGGAGACGAGAGACCAGGTTAAGTGAGAGAGGCTGCCAGGGGCCTTCTGGATGCCCCCATCCCAGAGGCGGGTCCACTTGTGGTCCCCGATCCCTACTGCTGCTAAAATCTGGCCACTCAGAAGTATCTTTGGATTAAGGAAGGGAGTGTTGCCCAATTAAACCCTACGGGGAATCAAAATGGCCTTGGAGTTCTCCGTAACCACACCAAGGCAGAGGAAATGAGAAGTCTGGAGTTGGGGAGATGAGGGAGGGATCCTGAGAGATATTTTAAGGGTAGGATAGGCTGGGCACCCTGGGGACGGCGAGCATCTTGGACGGCAGGGACAAGGGGAATGGGCCATCTTAGTCTCCTGGGGCCTGCCCTCCACCTCTGGCCTGGGATGACCAGTCATTTCAGCTGGTGACTGGAATATTCTAGCTTATCAGAGCTCCCTGGACTCTGTTCTTTGTAGGAATTAAAGCGTGACTCCCATTCAGGACAAACAGACCTAAAGTGCCCGGTCGGATGAGACTGGGGTTTCCCATCCTGAATTAGAAAAAGCAAGTCATTAAGCCTGGGCCCTCACTAGTCTTCATGAGAGAAAAGAGAGATGGAAATCTTCAAATCTGGGGATAAAAAGAGGGTCCTTCCCACATGGATGACAGCCCCAGGGGCCGAGAAGAGAAAGGTGCCCGTGAAGACCCCGAAGGGGAGGAGACCGGCAGCAATGCCAGTGGCTGCTGCGGCAAGGTGGGACAACTTCCGGTCGGGTCCTGGGGAATCGGGAGGAGGGAGAGTTTGGAGGCCTCGCAGTTGCTGGGGTTGAGGCTTCCGGTGCTGGCAGAACTGTGACGGGGGGTGGGTGTTTCAGTCCCACAGTCGTCCCTTCAGCTCTTAGGTGTCCCTTCAGTCTTAGGGGTGCAGGCCGCAGAGGCGAAGGGCGCTCTCACCTCACAGATAGGCGCCGCCTCTGCCCCTGCATCGGCCCAGCCAAGCCCTCCCAGGTAGTGCTCCCACTTTGGGGTTCCACACCTCCAAGCTTCCAGAGGCCGGTCGTCCAAAGTGCCAGTGTCTTCATTCATTCTTAACAAAAATTGTGACCATCAAGTGGTCAATACGTGGACCAGGGTCCGGCCTCCCTGCGGGCAGATCTTCAGAGACAGACAGACAGACAAGCAGCAGTCACCATGAAATGAGGAGCTGAGGGGCCAGTTAGCTGAATGATGGTAGCTTGGGGAGCCTTCAGGCTGCCGGGGAGGGGACGTGCCTGCGTTCTCCTAGACTGGGCACCCAGGCCTCCCCACCCTGCCTCTCCCTTCTCTTACTTGTCCTAACTGGCCCGCAGCCCTTCTGATTGTTGCGTCCTGCCCTGTCCCCGTCCTGCGTGCAGGTGGGATTCCGGCACGTGTTGGCCTGATGACTGATCTGCCCGTGTCCGTTGTGTGTGGGGCAGTGACTCTCAGGGGCTGGCCATCCGTTCCCTACTTCCAGATGGGAAAGTGGCTGCGGGTGGGGAGGCCCGGGGATGTGAGACCTGAGACCCGTCTCAGGGTCCCCATCACACCTCAGGAAGGTCCCCATCACACCTTCCTTTCAGACTTGCTGCCGTGAGGACCGTGTACTGCATGAGTGAGGCCGAAATGGTAGATGTGGCTCTGGGGGTCCTGATTGAGGTAAAGTCCAAGGTGCCTCTGCTTACTCTGATGACCAGACACCGGACTGGGCCCCTGGTTATGGCAATGAAAGAGACGCCCTGCATTCTCAGTTGGCCTGGGGGAGCCCTGTCATCTGTTATCCCACTTCGTCCAGCTTTCCCTTGTCTAGCGCTTCTCACGCTCCCCTTGGCCTCTCCCCTATGTGTGGTGTCACTGAATGTTTGGGACCGGACACCTGGGGAGGGAGTGGTTGTGGGCGAGAGAGCAGCTCTCTCTAGGTGATTCTGTGCTGGTATGTGGAGGGGACGGGAAGTCTTTCACCACTTACGTTCTCTGAAGGGTCTCAGGTGGGCGAGGTGACTTCTCAGCCGAATGCCACCAAGTCTCCTAGCTTCTGAAGCGAAGAGTGACTGTACCACCTTAGTGTGGTGTGGTACTTTCTAGTTGACCAGGTGCTTCCTATGTTATTACCTCATTTAATCCTTGCAATAACCCAGTGATGGTGATTTCAGATACTACTGTCCCCATTTTACAGATTTAGATACTAACGCCCAGGGACTTTCCCTTAGTTACGCAGCCAATGCATGACAGAACTTAGCCCCACACTCAGATTTTGTATCCGTGGTCCTTCCATTCTGTCACCCCCACCTTTCCAGAGAGGCTGTACCTATTTTTCTTTTCCACTCTGACATTCCTCAGGCCCCTGCCCGCCTCTCTCCCGAGCAGGCCTTGACGACGTCGGGGGCTGTGAGGGGTTGGGGGGAGAGCCTCTGATTTGGGGGCGGTGCTGGAGCTGGTCACACGCTGGCTTCACGCTGGCTTCCGCGTGTGTTCTGCGTCGCAGGCGGACACAAACCAGCACGTTCACTCGGGAAATAATATAGTGTCTGCTCTGCCTGTCATCTCCCCTACGCCGCAGGCCCAGAAACAGGAACAGCCCTTGGAGCCACCAACTCTGGCTGGCACTGATAAGCCGGAGCGGTCCCCGACCCACTCAGCATCGTCGTCACCGAGCTCTCCTGGGAGTAGAAGCGAGGACGAGGACAGTGGGAAAGACGCCCCTTCTCCAGGCCTCAGCCCTCCTCAGGGGCCCGCGGGGTCGGACTCTGCCCGCAGCAGAAGCCCTGAGGACGACGAGGACGCGTTCAAGTATGTCAGGGAAATATTTTTCAGCTAAAGGGACAGGCTTACCAGAACTTTCTACCCGGAGCGCTGAAGGAAGCCGGCTTCCCCTCCCCGCTGGGGCCTGCAGCCGCTCCTGCTCCTTTCCGGGTTCTCCTCCCCAGGCACTCCTCCCTGGCGGGCAGAGTCACCTCCGACGGTAGACTCCGTGTTGAGTGTGTGGAAGTGAGGAATCTAAGTGAGCTTCAGTCGGAATCTCTTTGCGCTGCGCCTTCTCCACTCGGAGGCTGTGGTTTTATTGGCCTCCCAGGTCCGGGGAAAATGTGGACATGGTGGCCAAACTGATTGGAACCGAAGAGTTCCAACTTAATAATTTTCAAAGAAAAAGAGGCACGGCTGCTAAGTGCACCGGAGTTCCCATGGTCTGGTCCACTTGGTCTCTCTCTAAGGAGGAAGCCCGTTCTGAACCCAGTTCCCGTCCCTTGCAGAGCTGGGCGGGGGGGGGGGGGGGGGGG
>JAQQST010001385.1:0-12733 GCA_028646485.1 Cryptoprocta ferox | reverse complement strand
CATGTTGCTGTCCAGTTCTCCCAACACCATCTGTTAAAGAGGCTGTCTTTTTTCCATTGGATACCCTTTCCTGCTTTGTCAAAGATTAATTGGCCATACATTTGTGGCTCCAATTCTGAGTTTTCTATTCTATTCCATTGGTCTATGTGTCTGTTTTTGTGCCAATACCATACTGTTTTGATGATTACGACTTTGTAGAAGAGGCTAAAGTCTAGGATTGTGATGCCTGCGTTTCGGTTTTCTTCTTCAATATTACTTTGGCTATTCGGGTTTTTTTGTGGTTCCATACGAATTTTAGGATAGTTTGTTCTGGGTTTGAGAAGAATGCTGGTGCAATTTTGATTGGGATTGCATTGAATGTGTAGATTGCTTTGGGTAGTAATGACATTTTAACAATATTTATTCTTCTGATCCATGAGCATGGAATGTTTTCCCATTTCTTTGTGTCTTCTTCAATTTCCTTCATAAGTTTTGTATAGTTTTCATCATACAGATCTTTTATATCTTTGGTTGTTTTATTCCTAGTATTTTATGTGGTTTTTTTGTGCAATTGTGAATGGGATCAGTTTCTTGATTTCTCTTTCTGTTGCTTCATTATTGGTGTATAAACATGCAACAGATTTCGGTACATTGATTTTGTACCCTAAAACTTTGCTGAATTCATGAATCAGTTCTAGTAGGCTTCTGGTGGAGTCTGTCAGGTTTTCCATGTAGAGTATCATGGCATCTACGAAAAGTAAAAGTTTGACTTCATCTTTGCCAATTCTGATGCCTTTTATTTCTTTTTATTGTCTGATTGCTGATGCTAGGACTTCTAGCACTATGTTAAACAACAGTGGTGAGAGTGGACATCCCTGTTGTGTTCCTGATCTCAGGGGGAAGCTCTCAGTTTTTCCCAATTGAGGAAAATGATATTAGGTATGGGCTTCTCATAAATGGTTTTTATGATGTTTAAGTAAGTTCCTTCTATCCTGGATTTCTCCAGGGTTTTTATTAAGAAGAGATGCTGTATTTTATCAAATGCTTTTTTGCATCTTTTTGGTAGTGCATGTGTGTTTAGGAATTTGTCCATTTCTTCTAGGTTGTCCAGTTTGTTGGCATATAATTTTTCATAGTATTCCCTGATAATTGCTTGTATCTCTGAGGGATTGGTTGTAATAAATCCATTTTCATTCGTGATTTTGTCTATTTGTGTGCTCTCTCTTTTCTTTTTGAGAAGCCTGCCTAGAGGTTTATCAATTTTGTTTATTTTTTCAAAAAACCAACTCTTGGTTTCATTGATCTGTTCAACTGTTTTTTTTTTTTATTCTATATTGTTTATTTATGCTCTGATCTTTATTATTTCTCTTCTTCTGCTGGATTTGGGGTGCCCTTGCTGCTCTGCTTCTAGTTCCTTTAGGTGCGCTGTTAGATTTTCCATTTGTGCTTTTTCTAGTTTCTTGAAATAGGCCTGGATTGCAATGCACTTTCCTCTTAGGACTGACTTTGCTGCATCCCAAAGAGTTTGGGGTGTTCTATTTTCATTTTCATTTGTTTCCATATATTTTTAATTTCTTCTCTAATTTCCTGATTGGCCCATTCATTCTTTAGTGTGGTATTCTTTAACCTTCATGTTTTTGGAGGTTTTCCAGACTTTTTTCTGTGATTGATTTCAAGTTTCATAGCACTGTGCTCTGAAAGTGTGCATGGTATGATCTCAATTCTTTTATATTTATTGAGGGTGCTTTATAAACCAGTATGTGATCTATCTTGGAGAATGTGCCATGCACACTTGAGAAGAAAGTGAATTCCATAGCCTCAGGATTTAGAGTTCTAAATATATCTGTCAAATCCATTTGATCCAATGTGTCGTTCAGGTCCATCATTTCTTTAGTGATTTTCCGTCTAGTTGATCTATCCATTGCTGTAAGTGGAGTATTAAAGTCCCCTGCTAGTAGCACATTCTTATCAATAAGATTGTTTCTGTTTGTAATTAATTGTTTTATGAATTTGGGTGCTCCTGAATTCAGTGCATAGACATTTATAATTGTTAGCTCTTCCTGATGGATAGACCCTGTACTTATTATATACTGCCCTTCTTCATATCTTGTTACTACCTTTACTTTAAAGTCCAGTTTGTCCAATATAAGTATGGCTACTCCGGCTTTCTTTTGACTTCCAGTCGCATGATAGATATTTCTCCATCCCCTCACTTTCAATCTGAAGGTGTCCTCAGGTCTAAAATGAGTCTCTTGTAGACAGCAAATAGATGGGTTTTGTTTTTTTTATCCATTCTGCTACCTTGTGTCATTTGATTGGAGCATTCAGTCCATTTACATTCAGTGTTATTATTGAAAAATATGGGTTTAGAGTCATCGTGTTCTCTGTAAGATTCATGCTTGTAGTAGTGTCTCTGGTACTTTGTGGTCATTGCAACATTTCCCTCATAGAGTCCCCCTTAGGATCACTTGTAGGGCTGGTTTAGTGGTGATGAATTCTTTCAATTTTTGTTTATTTGGGAAAACCTTTATCTCTCCTATTCTGAATGACAGGCTTGCTGGATTGGCTTGGCTCGTATTTTTTCTGTTCATCACATTGAAGATTTCCTTCCATTCCTTTCTGGCCTGCCAAGTTTCAGTAGATAGGTCTGCAAATACTCTGATAGGTCTCCCTTTTTATGTTAGGGCCCTTTTATCCCTAGTTGCTTTCAGAATTCTCTCTTTATCCCTTTATTTTGCCAGTCTCACTATGATATGTCATGCAGAAGATCGATTCAAGTTACGTCTGAGGGGAGTTCTCTGCACCTCTTGGATTTCAATGTCTGTTTCCTTCCCCAGATTGGGGAAGTTCTCAGCTATAATTTGTTCAAGTACCCCTTCAGCCTCTTTTTCTCTCTATTCTTCTTATGGAATTCCTATGATACGGATATTGTTCCGTTTGATTGCATCACTCAGTTCTCGAATTCTCCTTTCGAGCTCCTGGATCAATTTATCTCTCTTTTTCTCGGCTCCCTCTTTCTCTATAATTGTGTCTTCTAATTCACCTATTCTCCTCTCTGCCTCTTCAGTCTATGCAGTGACCACCTCCATTTTATTATGCACCTCATTTATAGCATTTTTAAATTCATCACAACTATTTTTAAGGTCCATAATCTTTGTAGCAATAACTTCTCTGGTGTCTTCCATGCCTTTTTCAAGCCAAGCGATTAATTTTATGACTATTGTTCTAAATTCTTGGTTAGTTATGTTGCTTATATCTGTTTTGAGCAATTCTTTAGCTGTCATTTCTTCCTGGAATTTCTTTAGAGAAGAGTTTTTCCATTTCATCATTTTGGCTAACTTTCTGTCTCTTGTAAGCTTTAAAAGCTTGTTATGCCCTCTGCACCTGCGAGTTCTGCGATATTAAAGGAGGCACATTGACTGTCCATGGCCTATCCATTCAGGAAGTGTTCTTTTAATGATGTCCCTTGGTCTCTCTTGTTGTGCCTTTGGTTATTTTATTTCCCTACTCGTAGTGATATTTGGGACTCTCCACCATGTGTACTTTGGCTTGTTTCTTGAGGTAGCCCTGGAAAGGAAAACAGACAAACAAATGGGGAACAAAAGCATGCAAACACACAGACAAATCAAACAAACAAGCAAACCAAAAGGAAAAACAACAACAACAACAACAAAAGACAAAGGGCAGTCTAAAAGCATAAAACCAGAAATCCCAGCTACAAATAAAGAGCAGGGTGGAGGCAGTGCTGATGGAAGAGCATATACAAAGAGAGAAATGACAGGGGTGGGGAGATAGAGAAATTGAACATTGACCAGGCAGAGAGATTAAAAGGCTTAATTCAGAGAGAGAAAAAGAATATGGTAGGAGGCGAGGAGAAAGAAACGAAGATAATGTTACCCGGAGAAACTATATAGTCTGATTATTCCAAAGAGAGAGAGAGAGAAAGGAAGGTAACGACAGAGGTGTAGAATATGCATCAAGAGAACGGATTAAATGTAACTGTTTAAGCAAACCAATAACCAGAGTGCTCAGTCCAGCAGAGGGGAGAGATAAGAATGAGACAAGGGAAAATATATCTGAATAGCAAGAATTGATCTAGAGTTAATCATGGCAATGCATCAATGTTGGTCTTGCCCCGGGCTCCAGTAACAAAAAAAAAAGCAGCTTTCCAGTGCCATGGGTGTGGTTTTGTGTAGGCAGGTCTCGCCTCCACTGTGGGTCCTGAGGGCCGCTCCCTGAGGCCCTGCCTTGGTGGTTGTGGGGAGAAAAATGGCGTCGCTCCAGTTCCTTCTTGAACCAAGTGTTGCAAATCTCTCTTTTTGGTCCAATCTCCCTGTGCCACAGACATAGCCAAGGTGGGCCGAGTTGTATTTCCCAAGCCCCACCTCGTTTCCAGATCTTAGTCCTCACACTTTAATGATACTGCCCAAAATGTAATCCCGCAGGCCGGCCGCTTCCTAGCCAGGGATTGAGTAGGGGGAGTAGGGGAGCAGTTCCTCCTGATGCTGACTGGGACACCCAGCCCAGAGAAAGCACCGCAGCTAGTGATAGGATCTCTCCGAATGCCCTGTGGTTAGAGATGGGATGATAGGATCCCTCTCTGTCCCAGGACAAGTTTTTTCTCTTCTCCAGGGACAGTTCTATGAGCAGTTTCAGCTGCTCTTTCTCTTCCCCTTGTCTATCCACGGAGGGGGCTCCCTCCCCTCTGTGCCTCTGGGTCCCGGCCATTTTTATCTTCCTCAGTTCACAATCACGCACCTATGGGGCTAACTTCTTAGTGGACTCTGTCTCTTTTCCTCTCAGACTCTTGCGGTTCAGTGTCCTTTGGCTTCAGCTCTTCCTTGTTTGAGAGATGTGGGTGAGAAGTACGGAGCTCCCTATTTCTCTCCCATCTTGCCTCTGTTTCTTTTTTCTTACTAATTTATGTAAGTATAACATATCCTAGATATGAGGCTTTTGTTAGGTAAATACCTGGCAAATGTTTATCCCTCTCTGTGTTTGCCTTAAGGTATATTTTGATAGAAAGAAATTCTTATTTGTAACAAGGTCCTTTTCATCAACTAGTGTGCTTTCTGTCTTATCTAAGAAATTTTTGCTTGCCCCGAGGTCATGAAAATATCCTCCTATGGTATTTACTACAGGTGTTCTTGTTTTAAATTTCCACAGTTAGATGTAAAAATCCACCTGGAATTAATTTTGGTTTATATGTGAGATAGGAGTCAGATTCATTTCTTTCCATACGGATAACCATGTGACCCTAGAAGGCTTCCCCCCTCCCCACAGCTCTGCCATGCCTCCTTTCTGTTTCTCTGTGTATTTATCCTTGCATTACTGCCTCACCCAGCCTGATTACTGTAGTTTTATACTAAATCTTAATATCTGGTAGAGTATGTTCTCCAGTTTTGGTCTTCTCAACTATCCTTGGCCATTCACGTTCCTACATAAATTTGAGATCAGCTCGTCGGTGTCTATAAGAAGACGTCTGCTGAGCTTTTTATTATTGCATTGAATCTATACATAAATCTGGGGACAACGAATACCTTAACGATACATAGCCATCTTAACAACACATAAATTTTGAAAAGGAAAGAGTGATAAATTGGGGGAAGTATTTGCAACTCACATTGCAATCAAATGACCTCATGTTCCTAATACCTAAGGGAGCTCCCATATAAAGAGATTGATAAGAAAAAGCATCGTCACAAGAGAGAAATGGGCAAAATATATCAATGCGTAGTATGCAGAAAAAGGAATTATATAGTCTTAAACACATGGCAATGTGCCCAGTTTTGGTCATAACATGACAAAATTGTCAAATTCAAAAGTTTGGCAATACACGCCAAGGCTATGGAGAAATAGGAACGGGTTGCCTTGCCACAAAAGCAGTTAAGCCATCTCTTCAAGAACCACACATGTATTTGAGTCAACAATTCCAGTTCAGGGAATTTATCCTACAGAAATGTTTCTATGCTTGACTTATGTACAAGGCTATTCATTGCAGCCTTTTTTGAAGAACAAATGGTTGGAAACCATCCAGTGTCCTCCAGCAGGGGTCTGGTTAAATTCAGTGATGGTCCATCCAGACAAAGGAATATAATGTAGTTAGGAAATAAAATAAGGAAGAAGTGAAAGAGGGAAGCACTTTATATATCTATATGGAAGCTCTCTCTGTGGCCATTGCTGCTGGCAGAGCTGACCCTCACTGGTCTCTCCCTCAGACTTCGAGCTGGCTTTTTCGAGCACCTAGAGAAGTGGTTTGACCAATGTATGCTCAAAACCCAGGTCACTGTGACCACCAAGATTAATGAGCTGGACTCAGAACTAGAGATGCGTCTGCACCTACACGAGCCAAGAGCCAAGTGCATTGAAAAGGACATCCACAATGTCAGAGCAGGTACAGACCCAGCTTGGGGAAGGCCACCCTGCCTCAGACAGCTGTGTCTGTGCCACCACAGTTCCGAGTTCATTAGGTGCCCCTGTGTGAGGGTTCCAGCTCCTGGGCTGAGAGAGAAGGTACCCACATTTGAGATTTAAAAAAGATTTTTTTTTTAAACAGGACTTTTAGATGCTAAAATGAAGAGTATTGTCCTGCTTTAGCAGCGTGACTCTCAGAGCTGCTCACACACCTGCAGGTTACCTGCATAGCAGATGCTTCCTGTAGCTCAGGAATCAGAGCTATCAGGCTCAACCACCTCTAACTGTGTGACTCTGGACAGTTGACCTGACCTCTCTGATCCCTCCCTTCTTGCAGAAAGGAATATTGTTGGTGGTAATCAACACTCTCTGAAATGGCACATGAGGAATCATGAGCAAGTGGTAGCCATTAATTTCAGCTTATAGTTTATAACTTAAAAAGAAGTGCCATTTCTCTCTTAGGCAGAGGGCCCCATTAGTGGGTGGAACACTTGTAGTTGGATCCTCAATGACCCTGTTTGGTTTTCACTTGGGTCACAACTCAAGCTTCTTCATAGACCCTTCAAGCTCCCAGAGAGACCCCACATGGTCCCACCCAAACTCTTCCTGCCTGGAGCAGTGACAGAGTTATGGAATCAGACTGCCTGGCCTGGAGTCCCAGTGCCTGTGGCCTTGGGACACCTGCTTAGCTTTGGAACCTCATTGTCTTCATTTGGAAAATACATGCATTAAACCTAAATATAAATTGAGATGCTCTATTTCCTGCCCTTCCTTGGCTCTCTGGCCCAATGCATGACTGGGAGATCAAGGTCAGAGAAACAATGCCCCAGAATCACTGCATTCACTCTTGGCTGAGCTGGGAGGACACCACTTTCAGCACTATGGGCAGTAGGGAGGGAGGGTGGACTGACCTGGGGCTATCTGCCAGCTCTAAAGGCCTATGATGGATCCCTTGAAGCCACATCCTGGTTCTGTCTACTCCACCATAGAAGTCTGTTGGAATTCAGGCTCCAGGAAAGAGTAGTCACTGATTTAAAGCAATAAACTCTGACTGTGCAGTGTTGTGCTGGTTGTTTTCTCCAGAGCCTCTCACCACAATCGCTGCCCTTCCCAACACGTCCACCCATCCCACCTGCTCCCAGGTGTCTCCACCAGCAGGGACCTCCCTGCACACAGCCTTGACAGCCTCCTCTCTAGTTAGACACCCTGGGGCAGTGTCAGATTGGCTTCTCTGAGATCTGCACCCATTCCCAAGCCAACCCCTGGCAAGGACAGCTGTCACTGTCCAGGAGAGGAATGTCCTGAGGTGACTTGGGATCCCAGAGAGTCTCAGCTCCCTTCATTCTTTTCCAGCTGAGCTCTTGCTTCATCAAGAGCGGCTGGACAGCCACTGTGCTGGGGTGACCGAGGCACTGAGGAAGGAGAGGCTGATGTTCTACCAGTTCCAAGAAGAGCAAAACATAAAAAGTAAAAACTTCTGCCACAAGATTTATGACATGGAGCACATCTTCTTGAATGCCACGAAGAGCCAGAGGTAGGGCCCTGGGAGTCTCCACCCTGGCCCTGTGGCCCTAGAATCCCAGCCACATGGCTGCTCTCAAAGGAGCGGTCCCTCCTTGATGGATAAAAGGGTCAGTGTTCCAGGCCCCACACAACCTGCTCTTTTCAGCTTTCCTCTTCACACAAGTGAGTCTAACTGTGTGAACTGTCTGGCTGGGGGCTGGGGCCTGGGGGGCTGGGTGAGCAGCTAGGGAGAGAAAAGGGCACGCATGTTCAGGATGCAGGGATGCTACTAACCTGCCCTGAAATGTCCATGTTGGGAAAGACCACTTCCATCAAGGGAAATCAGGACAAGCTTCTTGCAGGAGACCTCCTGGTCTGGAAGAAGGTGAAGAGGAGACAGAATTTTCCCTTCAGGAAGGAGTACTGGCCCAGCCCCAGGTGGGGATATGCTCATGGCAGAGCAAGGGGTTCCAAGGAAGCCATTCAGGGATTTGAGATGGAGGCTCTTTCGCGGTTAGGGAGACCAGGTTACAGGTGAGGGGCCCTCACAGGTGTCTGTACAGCGGTCAGATACACAAGAGATTGCTGGTTAGGGTGGACTTAAAGGTAAAGAGGGAACTTGCAGGGTGCTCCTGCGGGAGAACACCAGGCATAGGTGCGGGAGAGAAAGTTTGTGCTGCAGGGAGGAGGAAGATCCAGTGGGACCCGGGGATTCCTTTAGTAATTTGGTGGCAAGGCCCAGAGGGAGGAGAGGACCGTCCTCTGATCCAGCACACTGAGAGTTCCACTGTGCCCTACACAACACTGGCATTCTGAGCTTCCTTCTAAGCTTCTTTTTCTGCCCAGAGGAACATGGCAGTGGTTCTGGTGGTCCCACAGATGGGCACCACGGTGGAGCTCAGGCAGCACCCACAGGCTGTCCTGCCACGCGCAGGTCACCATCCTGCCCTCCTGTGCCCCCCAGGCTGGTTACTCTCAGCAGCACACTGCACCGGGAGCTGCTCAGCTACGTCGACGTCATGCAGGTGTCCCTGCGCAGCTTCCGCCAGTACTTGGAGGAGAGCCTGGGCAAGCTTCACAACACCAACATCCAGTTCATCAAGCACTGCAGGTGGGAGCCAGCAATGGGGCCTCTGCGGGCACCGGGCTTTCTTTGTTGAGAAGTGGTCTTGTTTCCCCCTAATTTTCTATTGTGACAAGATATATAGGATATAAAACTGTCCATTTTAACCATTTTCAGGTGTACAGTTCAATGGCATTAAGTACATTCACATGGTTGTGCAATCATCACCACGATCCATCTCCAAAGTTTTTCATCTTTGTAAACTGAAACTCTGAACGCATTAAACACTTAACTCCTATTATCCTCCCCCCGGCCCCCAACAGCCACAATTCCATTTTCTGTCTTCATGAATTTTGCTACTGTAGGTGCCTCATGTAAGTGAAATCATACAATATTTGTCCTTTTATGTGTCTGGTCTATTTCACTTAACGTAATATCTTCAATACTCATCCATGTGATGGGTCAGAATTTCATTCCTTCTTAAGGCTGAACACTGTTCCATTGTGTGTACCTACCACATGTTGTTTCTCTGTTCATCCCTTGGCGGACACTTGGGTTATTTCACTGCTTCTGTCTTTGAACCATCTGCATTCATTTTTCTATGATCTTATACTTTTAATCTAAAGCCTTGTCAACCACAGTATTTGGGATGGGTGGGAAGTTTCAGGTCTGATCAGTGGCTTTTCTTTCTCTCAAACTATTTTCAGATTGTTTTCTGATGGAGGCAACTTTTCTCCCGAAGAAATTGACTCCCTGTGTCATCGACTGGAGAAGGAAGCTTCTCGGATAGAGTTTGTTGAAAGTTTAATCATGATCAACATGGAGAAGATGGAGAGTGAATACCTGGACCAGGTGGGGGAGCCCTGCACCTGACCTCCAGCCAGGCTTCCTGGGCACCCTTGCTCACTGCCGATGGGCCCTGCCAAGCCCCCTTTCCAAAACATTGACCCTGTCCCCCTCTGCTTCCGAAGTCCATAAGTTCCAAAATAAACCTCTCTCCTTTACTCTTTTTTTTAAAGGATTAGTGTTTACTTTTTTTAAAGTTTATTTATTTTTGAGAGAGAGACAGAGTGCACGTGGGGGAGGGGCAGAGAGAGATGGCTCCCGGTTCAGAGCTGTCAGCACAGAGCCTGTCGCAGGGCTCAAACTCACAAACTGTGAGAGCATGACCTGAGCCAAAGTTGGATGCTCAACCGGCTAAGCCACTCAGGCACCCCCCTCCTTTATTTTTTATATTTCCTTACAGGCCAATGATGTCATCAATAAGTTTGAAAGCAAATTTCATAACCTGTCTTTGGACCTTATTTTCATAGAGAAAATCCAACGGTTGCTGACAAATCTGCAAGTAAACATCAAGTGCGAGGTAGGACAGATTCACTCTTCACCTGGTAGATGTTTATCACACACACACACACACACACACACACACACACACACACACCCTTGCACTGTCCCAAGTGCTGGAGATACCACTGTGGGCTCTGCCCCATGAGACTTAAAATCCAGCCAGGAAGACAGGGATTAAATCAATTATAATAGCCTCTAGGATTTGCTGAGTTATTATGCACCATGCATCCTGATAACTGACTTCTTTGGATTAGCTATGTTAGTCCTCACGAGAACTATAGGAGGCAAGTACTGTTTTATTCCTATTTAAGAGAGAAACTGAGGCAGAGAATAATTAAATGACTTGAATAAGAAACCAGAGCTCTTAAATGGTGGAGCCAAAATGTGAACCCAGGTCAGGGGCACCTGAGTGGCTCAGTTGGTTAAACCTCCCAGTTCGGCTCAGGTCATGACCTCACGGTTCATGGGTTTGAGGCCCGCATCAGGCTGTGTGCTAACTTTGGAGCTGCTTTGGATTCTGTGTCTTTCTCTCTGCCCCTCCCCTGCTGGTGCTCTGTCTCTCAAAACTAAATAAACATTAAAAATTTTTTTTTAATTTCAAAATGTAAACCCAGGTCAATGATCTCAAATAAACAACCTAGCTGTACACCTCAAGGAACTAGAAAAAAAAATTAAACCCAAGTTAGCAGAATGAAAGAAATAACAAAGATCAGATCAGAAATCAATGAAATAGAAACCAGAAAAGCAACAGAAAGGGTTGATGAAGCTAGAGCTGGTTTTTCAAAGATAAACAAAATTGACAAACCTTCAGCTAGACTAAGAAAAAAGAGATGAGACTCAAATAAAATCAGAAATGAAAGACATTGCAACGAATACCACAGAAATCTCAGAATCATGGGACTACTATTACCAAGCATATGCCAACAAATTAGATAACCTAGAAGAAATGGATAAGTTTCTAGAAACATATCTACCAAGATTGAATCATGAACCAATAGGAAATCTGAATAGACCAATTGATCAATTGCTTTTGCTGTACCTATTGTACTGATCAAATGATTTTTGCCTTTTATTCTTTCTATTCCTGTGGTATCACATTGATTGATTTGCATATGTAGAACCATCCTTGCATCCCAGAGGTAAATGCCCCTTGATCATGGTATACAATGTGTTGTTGAATTTCATGTGCATGTTGAATTTTTTGTTGAGGAGTTTTGCATCTATATTCATAAGGGATATTGATCTGTAGTTTTCTTGTAGTTTTTTTTTTTTTGAGAGAGAGAGGGCACAAGTGAGCAAGGGTGGAGAGAGAGAGAGAGAGAAACAGGGCTCACCCAAAAATGGAGCTTGTGTTCACCCAAAGCAGGGCTCATGCTCACCAGAAGTGGGGCTTATGTTCACCTGAAGCGGGGCACGAGCTCACCCAATATGGGGCTTGAGCTCGTGAGCTGTGAGATCATGATCTGAGCAAAGTCAGATGCTTAACCAACTGAGCTACCCAGGCGCCCTTTTTGTAGTGTTCTTATCTGGCTTTGGTGGCAGGGTAGTCTTGACTTTGTAATATGAGTTTGGGAGTATTCCCTCCTACTCTGTTTTTTGAGAGCTTGAGAAGAACTTGTGTAAAGTTTTCTTTAAATGTTTGGTAGAATTCACCCATAAAACCAAATGGTCCTGAGGTTTTCTTTGTTGGGAGGGTTTTGATTACTAATTCAATCTCCTATTATTTTGCAATATATACATGTGCCAAATTAACACGTCGTATACCTTAAACTTGCATAATGTTATTGTCAGTTATATCTCAATAAAGCCAGGAAAGACTTTGACTTATTTTTAAGCTTTTTTCTATTCATGGAAAGGTTTTATATATATTGTACATACTATATAATGTATAAAATATATATGTATATATACACAAAACCAAAACTGACCTCTTGCTATTTATACAATTTTGTAAGCTATATAATCTTTAAAGATGATTTGAAAACACTATTGTTCTGGCTTCCCTCTCCTGAATGTGTTGCCATTTTTCCTTAGCCATTCCTTTTTAGAGAAATATTTGGTGGATTTCACGTATTTTGCCAATGGTATGATAAATACCCTTGCACAGGGAACTCTGATTATGTCTGTAGGGTATATCCCAGATCTAGAATTACTGAGGTGAGCATGAATGTTTTAAGGCTCTACATGTTTTCCAGGTGGCTTTATACGGACAACCCTCACCAGTAGGTCATGAGTGTGGTCTTCCTAATGCCCTCAACCACTATTGTGGGTTGTCGATTTTATTTTTGACAGTTAAACAAAACAAAACAAAACAAAACTTTTACCTTTACATTGATCTAGTTTCTGATAACACTGTGCATTCCTCCCCCGCCCCCAATTTCATTTTTCCAATATTTAATTCATCTCTTAGGTAATATGTTTTGCTGA
>JAQQST010001384.1:0-12734 GCA_028646485.1 Cryptoprocta ferox | reverse complement strand
CCCCGATGTTTATAGCAGCGCTATCGACAGTAGTCCAAGTATGGAAAGAGCCCAAATGTCCATTGACAGATGAATGGATAAAGAAGATGTGGTGTATATACACAATGGAGTATTACTCGGCAATCAAAAAGAATGAAATCTTGCCATTTGCAACTACACGGATGGAACTGGAGGGTATTATGCTAAGTGAAATTAGTCACAGAAAGACAAATATCCTATGACTTCACTCATATGAGGACTCTAAGACACAGAACAGATGAACATAAGAGAAGGGAAGCAAAACTAATATAAAAACAGGGAGGGGGACAAAACATAAGAGACTCTTAAACACGGAGAACAAACAGAAGGTCACTGGAGGGGCTGTGGGAGGGGGGATGGGCTAAACGGGTGAGGGGCACTAAGGAACCTACACCTGAAATCATCGTGGCACTTTATGCTCACGTGGATGTAAATTTAAAAGATAAATTTAAAAAGTGGTTAAATGATAAATTTTATTAAGTATATTTTACCACAAGAAAAAAAAAGTACCTTAAAGGCCCCACAGTCAGGTAAATTTACTTAAATCACACACACACGTTAACCATGAAAGGAAATGCTGATGAAGTTGACCACATTAAGAACTTACGCTCATCAAAATATGTAAGCAACACATAAATGTTTAAAACAAACTGGCTAACGTTAAAAGATACCGGAGAGCGCGAAAACGACACCGCAGACATTCTGAACACGTAACTCTTCAGGGACCCGTAGCTAACACGTAGGAAGAAAACAAATCACGGAGGAAAATACAGGAACGTCTCGCAAGGGCAGAAACACTTGAAACAGGCACTTCTTTAAAACAGAACAAGTCCAAGTGGCCCCTAAGCAAACGGAGGGGGCCCGGCCGCCCGAGCACCCGGGGAAACGCAAACCGAAGCCGCGGCGCGTCCGCCTGGTGGCGGGCCGGGCATTCCCGGGCGGAGGGGGCTCGGGCCCCACGTCTGCTCCGAGCGCCCCCCCGAGGGACCTGCACACGTGCACACGAGGTTCCTGACCGGAACTCAGACACGTAAGTGACCGTCGGAGAGGACTCTGGGAAGAGGCAGGGCAGGAAGTGCCTGTCCCTGCACCTCGGTGACAATTTCGCAAGTCGGGTTTGCTCAAGCCTCGCAACTTCCGAGGGAAGGCTTGGACGCTAAAACCGGACCAATTCTGGGCAGTTTCGGCTCTTTGCGCAGTACCGGCTCCCCCCCCCACCCCCCCCGCGGCATCAGCTGTGCGCAGGCTCCGGAAGCGGCCCACACGGGGGGTACTGGCGTCAGGGCAGGCGAGAGGAAAGTGTCCCCCGAACAGCAGGGCTCGGTGTTCCGGTTGCTGCTTCTGATCACGAGGGGCCGAGAGGCAGGCGGCCGCCGTTCTCCCTCCCCTCAGAGTTGCAAGCCCGTCCTCACTCTTGTTCAAGTTACTTCCAGGCGATTCGAAGGGCCGGTGCCCCTTTGTTGCCCTTTCATGTTTCACTTTTCCCCTTTCAGGAGCCACAGGTTAAGACTAGCACATTTAAAAACGTCTATATATACGGGCAAAATTAGAAGGCCACTGCGCATGCTCAAGGAAAGGCTTAGAAAAGACTTAAAAATACAAAGTTTATACCTCACGCAGCTCCTTGGTACAGAGAAGGCTTACAACAATAAGAAAGCAAAAACAATTACAAAAAGATGGCAGACCCTGGGGAAGTGGGAGAATCCAATTTCCAGAGTTATCATGTCCCTGGATTCAAATGTCCAGTGTTCAACAAAAAGTCACAAGGCATACAAAGAAATAGGCCAATATGTCCCATCATTCAAAGGAAAACATAGGGACACCTGGATAGCTCAGGTCATGATCTCACGGTTCAGGAGTCTGAGCCCTGCTATCAGCACAGAGCCCATTTCGGATCCTCTTTCTCCCTGTCTCTGCCCCTCCCCAGCTCTCTCTCAAAAATAAATATTGTTTAAAAATAGATAGATAAATAAAACAGCGATCTAAATGTGCTTAAAGAGCTAAAGGAAGATGTGGAGACGGTCAAAGTGTGAACAAAAACGGAAATCTCATTAAGGAGATAGAAAACCTAAAAAGAAACCAAGAAGGAACCCTGGAGCTGAAAGTACAGTGACTCCAATGAAAACCTCCCTAGACAGATTCAAAGGCAGACCTGAGTAGGCAGAGGAAGAGTCAGGTATTGAAGACAGGACAATGGAAACTATTGAGGCTGAGGACGAGGAAGAGAAACCAACTAGGCAATGGTGACCAGAGCCTCAGAGACCTACGGGACATCAACACAAGGACCAACACACAGCGCACGTCACGGGTGTCTGGGAGAAAGAGAGGAAGGGGCAAAGAGAACATGTGAAGAAATAATGCCAGAAAACTGCCCAAATTTGAAGAAAGACGTGAACGTAACATCCACAAGGCTCAATGAACTCCGAGTAAGGCGAACTCACAGACCCACACTAAGGCACATCACAGTCACACTTTCAAAAGACAAAGAGCAAAACTTAAAAGCAGCAAGAAGGAGTGAACCATCACCTCCAACGCATTCTCAGTAAGATCAGGTAACTCGAAGCCCCATGAACAAATAAAGACTTCCATAAAGCTAAGTACATAGGCAATGACAAAAACTCCTATTATTGTAGCACTGGCTTGCAACTATACTTTTTGTTGTCTATATGATTTAAGAGACCAATTCCATTTAAAGAAAAACAATTATTGACGTAAAAGCTAGTATTCCTGTACCTTTGGTTTGTAACTCCCAATCTTGTTTTCTACATGACCTGGGAGACTAATGCACTTATTCTACTTTTTTAAAAATGTTTAATTATTTTTGAGACAGAGCAGAGCACGAGCAGGGAAGGGGCAGAGAGAGAGACAGAGAGAGAGACAAAGAGCGAGAGAGGGAGGGAGACAGAATCCAAAGCAGGCTCCAGGCTCTGACTTGTCAACACAGGGCCCTATATGGGGCTCAAACTCACAAACCTTGAGATCATGACCTTGAGCCAAAGTCAGATGCTTAACCGACTGAGCCACCCAGGTGCCTCCACAAAATACACTTTAAATCAAAAAAGGTTATATGGGGGCGCCTGGGTGGCTCAGTCGGTTAAGCATCCAACTTTGGATCAGGTCATGATCTCACAGTTTGTGACTTCGAGCCCCGCATTGGGCTCTGCTGGCAGTGCAGAGCCTCCTTTGGATCCTCTGTCTCCTTCTCTCTCTGCTCCGGCCCCCCTCACACTCTCTCAAACATAAACATTAAAAAAAAAAAAAAAAAGGTTATGAGTCAACAAAGGACATTATGTATTAATAAAAGGCTCCAAACAGCAAGAAAATATATTAAAAAGTGCACCTAGTGACAGACCATCAAAATACATGACAAAAACTGACAGAATTGAAGGGAGAGACGGTTGCACAGGACTGGCTGGAGGCTCCGGCACTCCACCCACAATGACAGACAGACCAGACAGAGGTGAGGAAAGAGGATTCACACAACACAGGAAACCAACAGGCCTAAAAGAACGGGCACAACACTCCTCCCAGGAGCGACGCTCACCTTCTTCTCGGGTGCACATGGGGCATTTTCCACAACAGACCACATATTAGGCCACAACTTAAGCCTCATAGTCCTCATCCAGAGCAATCCCTATCCAAATACCAAGAGCGTTTTTCACAGAACCAGAACACAAACAATCCTAAAATTTGCATTCAACCGCAAAAGACCCCAGAATAGCCAAAGCAACCAAAACAGGAGGCATCACAAGTCCAGACTTCAAGTTACATTACCGGCCCGTAGTAATCAAAACAGTATGTATGGTACTGGCAGAAAAACAGACACATAGATCAGTGGAATAGAATGGAAAACTCAGAAATAAACCTACGATTACACGGTCCATTAATCCTTGCCAAAGCAGGGAAGAACTCGCAACACGAAAAAGACAGTCTCTTCAACAAATGGTGTTGGGAAAACTGGAACAGCCACACGCACAAGAATGAAACTGGACCACTTTCTTACACCCTGCACAAATAACTCGGGGCGCCTTGGGGGCTCAGTCGCTTAAGCATCTGACTTTGGCTCAGGTCATGATCTCACAGTTTGTGGGTCTGAGCCCCACGTTGGGCTCTGTGCTGAGAGCTCAGAGCCCTCTCCTGCTCACACTCGGTCTCTCTCCCTCTCAAAAATAAACATTAAAAAAATCTTTTTAATGAATAAATAAAAAAAAATTTTTTTTTTAAATTTTTTTAAAGACCTAAGTGTGAGACCTAAACTCTTAAAAAATCTGAGAAGAGAGCACAAGCAATAACTTCTCTGACATTGGCTATAGCAGCAGTTTTCTAGATATGTCTCCCGAGGCAAGGGAAATAAAAGCAAAAGTAAAAGTAAGCTATTGGGACTACATCAAAACAGAAAGCTTCTGCATAGTGAAGGAAACAATCAACCAAACTAAAAGGCAACCTACCTCCAAAGAAGACATCCAGATGGCCAACAGACACATGAAAAGATGCTCAACGTGACTCATCATCAGGGAAATGCAAGTCAAAAACACAAGGGAGATATCACCTCACACCTGTCAGAATAGCTAAAATCAAGAAGACAAGAAACAGGTGTTAGCGAGGATATGGAGAAAAAGGAGCCCTTGTGCACTGTTGGTGGGAATGCAAACCGGTGCAGCCACTGTGGAAAACAGTATGGAGGTTCCTCAAAAAGTTAAACAAAGAACTACCCTACAATCCAGGAATTACACTACTGAGTATTTACCCCCAAAATACAAAAAACACTAATTCAAAGGGATACACACACCCCTGATTATTGCAGCGTTATGTACAACAGCCAAATCATGGAAGCAGCCCAAGTGTCCATCAATAGACGGGATGCCGGGGGGCTCAGTTGGTTAAGCACCCAACTTTGGCTCAGGTCATGATCTCCGGGTTCGTGGGTTCGAGCCCCATGTAGGGCTCTGTGCTGACAGCTCAGAGCCTGGAGCCTGCTTCCGATTCTGTGTCTCCCTCTCTCTCTGCCCTTCGCCCGCTTGTGCATTCGTGCTCACTCGCTCTCTCTCTGAAATAACTTTAAAATTTTTTTTAATTAAAAACAAAACCCAGATGAATGGACACAGAAGATGCGGTGGATATCCACCATGGAATATTATTCAGACATGAAAAAGAATGCGCTCTTGCCGTTTGCAACAACATGGATGGAGCCAGAGGGTCTGATGCTACATGCAGTCAGAGAAAGACAAATACTGTATGATTTCACTTATACATGGAATTTAAGAAACAAAACAAACGAGCTACGAAGAAAAAAAAAAGACAAACCAAGAAACAGACTCTTAACTATAGAGACCAAACTGATGGTTAGCAGAGGGAAAGGAGGGTTGGGGGATGGGCGAACCGTGGGGTCGAGAGCCAGCGGACGCGATGAGCGGGGCTGCGGTGCGGAAGTGCCAAATCACTACACTGTATGCCTGCAGCTAATGCAACACTGTAACTAACTATCCTGGAATTAAAGTTTAAAACTTGAGAAAAACAAAGATATCACATACAGTATCTTCTCCGACCACAACAGGATGAAGTCAGAAATCACTAACACAACTGAAAAATCACAATATTGTGGAAATTAAACAATACCTTTTAAGCAACCAGTGGATCAAGGAGGAAATCACAGGGCAAATTAGAAAACAAATGAAAATGAAAGCACAATAGTCGAAACTCACGGGACGTAGCAAGAGTGGTGCTAAGGGGGAATTTATTGTTATAAATGCTCACATTTAAAAACAAAGATCTGAAGTCAACAATCTAAACTAGAAAAAAAAAAAAAAAACTAAAGCCAAAACTCACAAAAGGAAGGAAATAACTAAGATTACTGGACCGATAAATGAAACCAAGAATAGAAAAACCATAGAGAAAAACAAAACCAAAAGCTGGTTCTCTGCAAGATGAATAATATTGACAAACTTTGAGCTAGATGGATTAAGGAAAAAAAGAGGGAAGACTCAAATTATTAAAATCAGAAATGAAAGTGGGGATATTACTACTGATTCTACAGAAATGAACAAGATTTGAAGAGTATACTATAAAAAATTATATGCTAACAAGTTGGATAACCTCCATGAAATGGACAAATTCCTAGAAATACAAAACCTACTAAGACTAAATCACAAAGCAATAGACAACCTGAATAGACCTATAACAAGTACGGAGATTAAATCAGTAATCAAAATTCACCCAACAAAGAAAAGCCCAGGACCTGGAGGCTTCACTGGTGAATTCCACCCAACATTTAGCGAACTACTATCAACGCTTCTCAAACTTTTCCAAAAAAAAAAAAAAAAAATGAAGTGGGGGCGGTGAGAACACTTCCCAACTCATTTTAGTTTTTTTACATTTATTTATTTTTGAGAGAGCGAACAGGGGAGGGGCAGAGAGAGAAAGAGACACAGAATCCAAAGCAGGCTCCAGGCTCTGTGCTAGCAGTCAGCACAGAGTCCCACGCGGGGCTCAAACCCACGAACCGTGAGATCATGACCTGAGCCGAAGTCGGACGCTCAACCGACTGAGCCACCCAGGTGCCCCATTCCCAACTCATTCTATGAAGCCAGCATAACCGTGACACCAAATCAGACAAAGGTATTATAAGAAAACTACACACCAATATCCCTTTTGAACAATGATGCAAAAATCCTCAGCAAAACACAAGCAAACAGACTTCAGCGGCATTTAAAAAGGATTACACACCATGACCAAGTGTGATTTATCCCTGGAATGCAAGGATGATGGATCATTACATCACATGAACAAAATGAAAGAAAAAAGACACACGATCCTCTCAATTGATTTAGAAAAAGCATTTGACAAAATAACACCCTATTCAAGAAAACAGGGGAAAGAAGGAAACTATCTCGACATTAAAAAAAAAAAGCTATATATGAGAAACCCACAGCAAACCGAATACTGAATGGTCAAAGACTGAAAGTTTTTTCTCTAAGATCAGGAATAAGGCACGGATGCCCACTCTCACCACTTCTATTTAACACATTACTGGAAGTTCTAGTCAGAGTCATTAGGCAATAAAAGAAATAAAAGGCATCCAAACTGGAAAAAAAGAAGTAAAACTATCTGTTTGCAGATAATATGATCTTGTATGTAGACAATCCTAGAATCCACAAGGAAACTACTAGAGTAAATGAATTTAGCCAAGTAGCAGGATACCAAGGCTGTACACAAAAATCAAGTGCATTCTATACCCAAACAATGAACAATCTTAAAAGGAAATTATGAAAACAATTCCATTTACAATAAAATCAGAAAGAATAAAATATGTAGGAGATGAAAGACCTGCACAATGAAAACTACAAAACTTTGCTGAAAATAATTAAAGACGTAAATAAAAGGAGATACATTCCATGTTCATGGACTGAAAGATTTAATATTGTAAAGATGTCAGTACTACTAAAAGTGATCTACAGATTCAATACAATTCCTACCAAAATCCCAGTGACATTTTTTGCAGAAATAGGAAAACCTGAGGCGCCTGGGTGGCTCAGTCAGTTAAGCTACCAACCTGGATCGCGGCTCAGGTCATGATCTCATGGTTCATGAGTTCGAGCCCCCCATCAGGCTCTGCACGGACAGTGAGGAGCCTGCTTGGGATTCTCCCTCCTTCTCCTAGTTCCTCCCCTGCTTGCACACATACTCTGTCTTCTGAAAATAAATGTTTTAAAAGGAAAAAAATCCTAAAAATTCACATGCATTCCCAAGGACCCTGAATAGCCCCCCCCCCCCAAAAAAAATTTTTTTTAAGAGCCTGACCAGGAGCTCCATCCCATGACTCTGGGACCCTAACCTGAGACAAAAACCAAGAACTGGATGCTCAACCAACTGAGCCACCCAGGCGCTCCAAATCATTTCAAAGTTTGTTTATTTGGGGGGGGGGGCACAAGCAAGGGAGGGGCAGAGAGAGACGAGAGACAGCATCCCATGCAGGCTCCACACTGTCAGCAAACAGCCCCACACGGGGCTCGATCTCATGAATCTCAAGATTGTGATCTGAGCCAAAACCAAGTGACAGATGTCTAACTGACTGAGCCACCCAGGTGCTCCCCTGCCTTTTTAAAATTTTGAGAGAGAGAGAAAGAGAGAGAGAGAGAGAGAGAGAGAATCCCAAATAGGCTCCATGCTGTCAGTGCAAAGCCCAACAGCAGGGCTCAAACCCACAAACTGCGAGATCATGACCTGAGTTGAAATCAAGAGTCCTCGGATGCTTAACCAACTGAGCCACCCAGGCGCCCCACCTGCAAAACATTCTTGAAATAGAAAAACAAAAGTAGGGGACACACTTCCTGATTTCAAAAGCTACTCCACAAAGCTACAGTAATCAAACCAGTGTGGCGCTGGCATAAGACAGACCTAGATTGATGGAACACAACAGAGAGCCCAGAAGTAAACCCTTGCATACGTAACTCAAATGATTTTTGACAAGGGTGCCAAGACCAGTCAATAGGAAAAGAACAGTCTTTTCAACAAATGGTGCCAGGAAAACTGCATAATCACATGCAAAAGAACGAAGTTGGATCCTTACCTAATACCTTATCTGTAAATTAACTCAAAATGGATGAAGTATGTAAATGCAGGACCTAAAACAATAAAACTCTTGGAAGAAAACAGGACAAAAGCTCAGGACACTGGAAAGGATTTCTTTAATATGACACCAAAATTTCTTTTGTATCAAGAGACCCTATGAACAGAGTAAAACAGCAACACACAGGAGAAAAGCTTTCCAAATCACATATCTGATGGGGAATTAATATCCAGAATACATACGAAACTCCTAAAACTCAGCAAAAACCAAATAACACAATTCCAAAATGGCCAAAGAACTTGAGTAGACCTTTTTCCAAAGAAGATATCTGAATGGCCAATAAGCAAAGGAAAAACGCTCCCCATCACTCATCATTAGGGAAATGCCACTCAGCATCACAAGGAGATGGCACCTTACACCTATTAGGATGGTGATTATCAAGGACAACAGAAAACAGGTGTTGGGCGAGGATGTGGAAAAACTGAAGCCTTGTGCGCACTGTTGTAGGAATTGATAAAAGACACGGGGCTCCTGGCTCACTCAGTCGGTGGAGCGTGCAACTCTTGACCTCAAGGTTGTGTGCTCAAGCCCCATGTTGGGTGTAGAGATTACTTTAAAAAGAATATAAAATCTTGGGGCGCCTGTGTGGCTCAGTCAAGGGTCCGACTTCATGATCTCACAGTTCATGAGTTCAAGCCTTACTTCAGGCTTCCCACTGTCAGCACAGAGCCTGCTTCAGATCTTCTGTCCCCCTAGCTCTTTGCCCCTCCCCCATTCTTTCTAAGATAAACATTAAATATATATTTTTTTAATATATAAAATCTTAGGGGCACTTGGGTGGCTCAGCTGGTTAAGCATCCGACTCTTGGTTTCAGCTCAAGTCACGATCTCACGGTTCCTGGGTTCAAACCCCACGTCTGGCTCTGCACTGATTGCACGGAGCCTGCTTGGGATTCTCCTTCTCTCTCTTTCTCTCTCTCTCTCTCTCCCCGCCCCCTTCCAGCTTGCTCTTTCAAAATAATAAACATTAAAACACACAGATAAACACACACATATATATAGATACAAAATCTTTTTAAAAAAAGTTAAAAAAAATGGTACAGCCTCTGTGGAAACCGGTGTGTAGGCTCATCAAAAAATGAAAAATAGAATTACCATGTGACCCAGAAATTCCACTTCTGAGTTTCCAAGAATTGGAAACAGGGCCCCAAAGAAATACATGTACACCTATGTTCATAGCAGCATTATTCACAGTAGCTAAAAACACAGAAGCAACCCCAGGACCATCAACTGATGAGCAGATAAACAAAATGTGGTGTGCACAGGAGATGGATTCGGATTCTGGCCTGACAAGGAAGGAAATTCTGCAATACGCTCTAACACGGATGAACCTTGAGGACATTACGTTAACTAACAGAAGCTAGCAACAAAATATACATACTCTAAGAGTCCACTTATATGAGGTACTTAGAGAAGGTATAATGGCAGCTTCCAGGGGAGAGTGGGGAGTCACTGCTCAATAGGTAAAAAGTTTTGGGGCACCTGGGTGGCTCAGTTAAGTGTCTGACTCTTGATTTTGGCTCAGGTCATGATCTCAAGGTTTGTGAGTTCAAGCCCTGTGTTGGGCTCTGTGCTATTAGTTGGGATTCTCTGCCCTTCTCCTGCTCTTTCTCAAAATAAATAAACTTTAAACAAAATAGATAAAAAGTTTCAGTTTCACAAGATGAAAAGAATTATGGGGGTTGATGGTGGTGCTGGCTTCACAGCAACGTGAATATACTTCGTACTACTGGACCGTGACCTTAAAAATGGCTAAGATGGCAAATTTTTTATGTGCACTTTAACTCAGCAAAAAAAAAAGACCATCGACAGAAAAGTGTATCATGAGGTATATTCACATGATGGAAGACCGCCTAACAATAAAAATGAAGGAACCGCACACAGGACACTACATGCATGGATCATACCGTGTTCAATGAGAAACAAGACACAAAGGAACATACGCACAATGATTCCATTTACGTAAAGTCCAAAGCAGACAAACTAAACTCTATCATATAAGGAGGCGCACAAGGTAGACATGCTTCCGAGAACAGGCGAGTAACAAAAGATGACCCCAGCGGTTCCCCGTCTCGGCCCTACCTCCGATCACCGTGGGCCGGGTGGGGGAGCTTTAAAATCTGCCCCGGCCCAGGCTCCCCAGCCAGAGGTTCCGACTTCACGGTCACGGTGTCTGCAGTGCTGGCCTTGGGAACCTGCTTCCAAAGCTCCCCACGTGTTTCTAACATGAGGACAAAGTTGAATCCGCGGCCCTAAGGTGAGGGGAGAGGGCTGTGACAGGGAGGGGCGGATGCGGGCGTCTGGGGTGCTGGCAGTGGCGTCCTTGCCCGGGTGGGAGTCTCACAGGTGCTAACTGTAGAATTCGCCGCACGTTTCTCAGACGCCCTTATCTGCAGCCGTCAGCTCTCCTCCTTCTCCACAGCGTACACGTAGGTGTTCCAGGGCCCACAGCTCACGGCCCTGACCTGGAGCTGCTTATCTACGAAATACTCCACTCGGCGGGGCCGGTCCAAGCTGCTCGTGTCCTTGTGGCCAAGCTGTCCATATTTACCTAAAGTGAGACGAGCCCCTTAGCCATCCTCGCCACCAGACCTTGGGGCTGCCCCCCTCCAGGAAGGAAAGTCAGCCCATCAACCGAAGTGCTGGGTCTAAGCCTCCACTCTGCTGGTGTCTGCTCTGGGAGTTCGGGGGACCAGGCCACAGAGTCCTCAGGGCCAGGCGAAACCAGAGGTCCCCAAGGGGCAGCTGCCACCAGCCACTCTGGGCAAGATGCTCTTCCAGGTGGCCTGCTCCTCGCCCAAGATACTCAGAGCAGAGATTTCTGTTGCAGCTCTTCTTTCTGCCCAGTGCAGACACCAATGGACTGGTCATCAGTGCTAACTATTCCCTTAGGACACTTTTTCAGAAAGATATATGGGAAGTACTAACAGCATGTCTCTCTCTCTCTCTCTCTCCCCTCCGTCTGGTCTCTGAGCTTCAGTGTGCTTGGACCCGTTCTGGACAAGGGGATACACAGTTCAGTCCCCGACTTCCTGGTGGCCAGGGTGAGGCCACGGCTTCCCCGTGGCTGCATGGCTTTCGTCTCCTGCCCTCTACTCCCCGGTCTGTCCCCTCGCTCCCCACCCCCCCCCCCGGCTCAAGCACCGCTGAGCAAGCCCTTACTTACCCCAGCCCCAGGTGTAGAGCTCCCCCGTTCCTACAACAAGAGTAAGGGGTTGTCACAAGACATTTGCCTACGTGGCCTGCCACAGCCCACTGCCAGCACCCTGTACGTGTCCTGAGCTCTGCTGGGCACAGCAAAACATACCCTCTAACGACTGTGTAATCACATCCAAGGTGACAAAGGATGTAGGTTGAACCAGTTTACCTTCCTTTCTGCCAACTCATGGGCTCTATCTCACAGCTACCGAGTTCAGGAGTCTTCAAGGCTGGACTGGGCAGGCCCTGCTCTCAAAGGGGGCGAACGCTAGCCTCCCTCCTGCAGGACGGACCTTAGGGGCCCGCCGGCTGGGGACCTACTGCTGATGCCCCATGGAGGTTGGGGCTGTAGTCACTGAAGTGAGGAGCTACTCGGTACTCGTCAAAGACACTTAAAATAGCAGTTTTTAGGGTGATCATACTCTCCTGCAGCGGGTGTGGGATGGGGTGGAGGGACCCCCTGCTCTGTCGTGACCCAGCCCCCCAGCTCCACTCACTGGTCACCACTGCCGTGTGCCGGGATCCACAGCTGGCCTTGACTGCGTCTGTGCCCGGGGGGAGATCCAGTAAAGCCGGGAAGGGCTGGATGGCTAGGAAGGGGGCCGGGCCTCCATCCTCACCCACGTCAGAACCGTCTTCCTTCAGGCCACTGGCTTCGGAGAAGCAGGAAGGGTGACGAGCATAATGGCGGCTCACACTGAGCACTGACCTACCCCTTACCCATACATGAGCTCAACCAGTACAATAGTGCCACAAAGCGCCTTCCTGTCCACCCCCCGCAACCCCCGGGACGTGCTGGGGTTGACAGGTCCGCAGGGAGCATGGTGGTGACGCACCAGCCTCGTTGTGCTCCCATCCCTAGGGGCCCAGAGTCCTGCAGCGGGTCCTGGGG
>JAQQST010001383.1:0-12740 GCA_028646485.1 Cryptoprocta ferox | reverse complement strand
AGATAGATAAAGAAGATGTGGTATGTGTGTGTGTATATATATATATATATATACAGTGGAATACTGCATGGCCATGAGAAAGAATGAAATCTGGCCATTTGTAGCAAAGTGGATGGACCTCAAGGGTGTCATGCTAAGCGAAATAAGTCAGGAGAAGGACAGGTACCATATGTGTTCACTCATAGGTCTAACAGGAGAAACCTAACAAGGGACCATGGAAAGGGGAAGGGGGAAAAAGAGGGAGAGGGAGGGAGGGAGGCAAATCATGAGAGACTCTTGAATACTGAAAACAAACTGAGGGCTGAAGAGGGAGGGGGAAGGGCAGGGGGGTGATGGTCATGGAGGGGGGCACTTGTGGGGAACAGCACTGGGTGTTATATGGAAACCAACTTGGCAATAAACTATTAAAAAATTTTTTTTAAGTTATTTATTTATTTATTTTAGTAAATAGCAGAATCTTCACTGAATTTTGTATGAAATTGTAGGTTTGGTCTAAATAACAAGAACAACAATGATAAAAGTCTGAATCAGATTATAAACATATTCTCCATCCCATGTTAAAATACATTTATTTTTCTCCTTTCCTTCCTTCCTCCTTCTTTCTGTCTCTGTCTCTGTCTCTCTACGTAGATGATAGAGATGATAGAGTTCCTAAATCTTTAGTGAGCTCAGAAACAGAATATTTTGAAGCCTTGGTCTTCCTTTTTACTTTTATGCCCAGGATTGTATGAAAATTTAGTTGCTATAAAGCTGGCAGAAGTCTCAATCAAATTAATGCTTCCTGGAAAGGAAGAATGTGGATACTTTTGGGAATGGAGAGAACTGAAGAAAAGTTTCTGGAAGGTAGTTTAGATGCAGAAAAACTAAAAAAGATATCTGGACACAGAAGTAGTGGAAGAAGGTAGGGAAGATTTTGGTTGCTTTAGGCATGAATGACCCAGTCATCCAAAGAGAATGGGTCATATAAATGCACAGAGATTAGGAATATTTGATCAATTTTTTTGGTTCTGTATATTGAGCCTAAATTGCTTGACTGTAACTTAATTTTCATCAATCTGAATTGATGTGGGACAAAATATGCATTTAACACATATAATTCTAGTGGGCCCAGTTTGAATCTTGGGAATCCTTTGGTATATTGGGTGGCTCTATTGGTGGGGGAAATTCATTTAGGTAGAAACAGAATGCACGTAGGATGCCCCAAAACAGTATGTATTAAGGACACACCAAAGCTTAAGAAAGCTGTTCTAGTACGCAAAATATCGATAGCACTGAAAATGTTCATCTCAAATTAAATTCAACATAATAAAAAAATCAACCTCAAGAGGTGATATCTTAACATTTCAGTATTAAGGAGAATATAATTTTAAAAAATCCTTTCAATGTCTTAACTTCTCTGTTTCAGAGATAACACCGTATAGTCTTTATCTTATTTACTTATTTATTTATAATGTTTATTTATTTTTGAGAGAGAAGAGACAGAGTGTGAATGGTAGAGGGGCAGAGAGAGACACACACAGAATTGGAATCAGGCTCCAGGCTCTGAGGTGTCAGCACAGAGTCCAATGCAGGGCTCGAACCCACAAACCACAAGGTCATGACCTGAGCCAAAGTCGGAGGCTTAACTGACTGAGCCACCCAGCTGCCCTCTTTTTTAAAAAAATAAAATTTAATTTTAATTTTACTTGTAGATTCACATGAAGTTATAAAAACAATGCAGAGAAATCCCATGTATCTTTTATTCAGTTTCCCTCAATGGTAACATTTTAAAGTAAATTTTTTAAACTTTTTATTTATTTTTGAGAGACAGAGAGAGATAGAGCACGAATGGGGGAGGAGCAGAGAGAGAGGGAGACAGAGAATCTGAAGCAGGCTCCAGGCTCTGAGCTGTCAGCACAGAGCCCGATGCGGGGCTCGAACCCACAGACCGTGAGATCATGACCTGAGCTGAAGTCAAATGCTTAACCGACTGAGCCACCCAGGCGCCCCTCAATGGTAACATTTTAAGACTATAATATAATATTTCAGCTAGGATATTGACACTGATATAATCTACTGGTTTTATTCAGATTTTCCCAGTTTTACTTTTTCTTGTGTGTGTGTGTGTGTGTGTGTGTGTATATGTGTGTAGTTATATACAACTTTATCACATATGTAGGCTTGTGTATTCACCTACCACAGACAAGATACAGAACAGTTTCACCACAGAGACCTCTCATGTGGTATATACATAGGATGGAACACTAGTCTGCGATCAAAAAGAATGAAATCTTGCCACTTCAATAATGTGGATGGAACTAGAGTGTATTATGCTAAACGAAATAAGTCAGAGAAAAGACAAATACCCTATGATTTAACTTATATGTGGAATTTAAGAAACAAAACAGATGAACATAGGGGAAGGGAAGGAAAAATAAGATAAAAACAGAGGGAGGCAAACCATACACATTCTTAGATACAGAGAACAAATTGAGGGTTACTGGGATATTGGGGTGGGGGGATGGGCTAAATGGGTGATGGGCGTTAAGGAGGCCACTTGTTGGGATGAGCCGTGAGTGTTCTATGTAAATGATGAATGGCTAAATTCTACTCCTGAAACCATTATTAACTATATGTTAACTAACTTGGATTTAAATTTTTAAAATCTTAAAAGAAAAAAAAAGAAACGGGCTAGAAGATCCAAATTTTTTTCTAGGCAGGCATTCTTGGTGATCTTAGCTAAGAGTTTTACTTTCTTCTATGGTTATGAGGAGACTCTGAGTCAGGGTAAATCCCACCATAAACTCCACAGGGCAAACATCCATTATCATTGCTTTCATAATGAAATCAATCATCTGATGGTTTTCTTTTGATGATCATAATTGTAATACTGACGATATTTGGGAAAGATTGGGGGAATACATAAAAAAAATCCTTCCATTAAAAAAGAACTGTACTAGGGCACCTGGGTGGCTCAATTGGTTAAGCATCCGACTTCGGCTCAGGTCATGATCTCATGGTTTGTGGGTTTGAGCCCCTCATCGAGCTCTGTGCTGACAGTTCAGAGCCTGGAGCCTGCTTTGGACTCTGTATCTCCCTCTCTGCCCTTTGCCTGCTTGTGCTCTGTCTCTCTCTCCTAAAAATGAATAAACATTTAAAAAAGAAAAAAAAAGAACTGTATTAAATCAAAACTGCAATGAGATATCACTTCACATCAGTCAGAATGACTAAAATTAACAATTTAGGAAACAATAGATGTTGGTGAGGATGAGGAGAAAGGGGAGCCCTCTTATACTATTGGTGGGAATGCACACTGGTTGTAGCCACTCTGGAAAATAGTATGGAGGTTCCTCAAGAAGTTAAAAATAGAACTACCCTATGACCCAGCAATTGTACTACTAGGTATTTACCCAAAGGATAAAAAAATACAGATTCAAAGGGGCACATGCACCCCAATGTTTATAGCAGCACTATCAACAATAGCCAAAGTATAGACAGAGCCCAAATGTCCATTGACTGATGAATGAATAAAGAAGTTATATATATATATATATATATATATATATATATGTATGTATGCATACACACATACACACACACACATACAGTGGAATATTACTCACCATCATAAAGAATGAAATTTTACTATTTGCAATGATGTGGATGGAGCTAGAGAGTACTAGGCTAAGTGAAATAAATCAGTCAGAGAAAGACAAATACCACATGATTTCACTCATATGTGGAATTTAAGAAACAAAACAGATGAACATAGGGGGGAAAAAGAGAGGCAAACCAGGGAACAGATGCTTAACTACAGAGAACAAACCGAGGGTCACTGGAGGGGAGGTGATGGAGGATGGGTGATGGGAATTAAGGACAGCATTTGTTGAGATGAGCACTGGGTGTTGAATATAAGTGATGAATCACCGAATTCTATGCCTGAAACTAATATTACACTACATGTTAACTAACTGTAATTTAAATAAAAAGTTGGAGAAAGAAAAAAAGAAGGAACAGTATTAATCACAAATGAAAAAGGGTCGTTTTCCTCTGAGTGAACTCAAATGCACAGCTGCACAAATTATTCCCTTCATGGGTTGATTTTTCTTGATTTTTCTTTTTTTTTTTTAAGTTTATTCATTTATTTTGAGAGAGAGAAAAAAGAGAGAGGATGAGCAGGGGAGGGGGAGAGAGAGAGGGAGAGAGAGAGGGAGAGAGAGAGAATCCCAAGCAGGCTCTGCAATGTGGCGCTCATTCTCACGAACTGTGAGATCATGACCTGAGACAAAATCAAAGAGTCAGATGCTTACCCTGAGTGCAGGCGCCCTCGTGGGTTGATTTTTCTTAACCACAATTTTTTAACCTATTGTTCTGTTTGATATTTCATCGCAAAACTGAGGGAAATCGGACATTTTTTCTACCTGGTCACAGCCACCACTCTATACCACAGTATGAGTGAGTTCCACAAATGTAGGAAACTCTGTTTTATTCTACATTATATTCCAAGCACAGCACCTACTATGATAGGTATTCAAAAAAAATTTGTGGAATGACTGAATGAATGAAGAGGATGACCACTCTTACTTTAGGCAATCTAGGAGAGTCATCACTGCAAGAAAGAGCAGAGCAGTGAATTCACTTAGTGTTCTATTTCTAAATAACAGAGTGAAGGAGAACACAACGAGAATTTCTCAGGCTGGTGACCCTGGAGAGGAAGGAGTCTCCATGCTGACCCAGCTATATACAGTCTCAAGTTGTGAGGTTTGTGTTCTGTTGGTTCATCCATATTCACGTCTGAGCTGAATATAACCACAATGGGCAATATGGGTGCTTATGCTCATTCCTCAGGGGCTTTAGCTTGAATTCCTAAACTCAGTATTTGGCAGGCATATGCATCCTCCTTGGCCTGCTTCAACCTCCTCCAGCTTCCTCTATCGGTGCCCAGCCTCAGTCTTGGAAACCTGATGACATTCTGGCCTCTGCTCCGACTGACTAAATCCTCACTCTAGATCCTAGGCCACACCGTAGACATCACCCAGAATCAACTGCTATTTAACGTTTTGCCATATTTCTTTACAGTTCTAATTTGTAATTGTCATGTACTCTTCCATTGGATGCTTGGGCTCCTCCTGGAATGCATCATGCTCTGTCACCTTTGGCCCTTTCCTCATACTGTTCTTCTAGAATACATCCTCCCTGCCATGCTCCCACCTGACTTCTCATCAGACAACGCACACTACTCTCTTTGTTCGGTTAACTCATTTCCTTCCTCTGTTTTCTGTTTAAACATTACTTTCTCTATTAAGCCTCCCAGCCTCTTAAACCAATTTCACATGCCTGGGCACCGCTGTACCTGTTGTCCTCACTGTGAGTGTAAAACTGCTTGTCAGACTCTACTAAAGGCTTTAAGCTCTTACAGGACAAGGGACAAATTATTCATTACCATATCAAGATTGCGGGAGTGTTTCTGATATGTAGGCAGCAGGTTTCTAACCTTGGAGATACACAGGAGAGAGAAGAGTATGGAGCTGAGAGACAATGAGCATTATCTGGCACATGCTGTCTTATTGATTAATTCTCTTTTGTTCTACTTTAAAAAAAATCTTTTTAAACTTTATTTTTGAGAGAGAGACAGAGGGCGAACAGGGGAGGAACAGAGAGAGAAGGAGATACGGAATCCAAAGCAGGCTCCAGGCTCTGAGTTGTCAACCCAAAGCCTGACACGGGGCTTGAACTCAAAAACCTCATGATCATGACCTGAGCTGAAGTCGGACGCTTAACCAACTGAGCCACCCAGGTGCCCCATCTTTTGTTCTACTTTTAATTTTAAACAAACATTGATGGTTCCAGAGTTCATAGTGAGATTAACATTATGTTGAATTTAGCCTAGTATCAACGTGCTGCCATTATATTATCACCAAATATCCTGAGAATGTAGTTTGGATGTAGCCTAAATTAGACAATCTAGGTAAACTAAGTCCTTTTGATCCTGTCTTCTCTATAGTTTAAAAACATTTTTTAATGTTTGTTTATTTTTGAGAGAGAGGGAGAGAGACAGAGCACAAGTGGGGCAGGGGGAGACAGCAGGGGAGACACAGAACCTGAAGCAGGCTCTAGGCTCTGAGCTGTCAGCAGGGAGCCTGACATAGGGCTTGAACCCACAAACCACAAGATCATGCCCTGAGCCAAAGTCAGACGCTTAATTGACTGAGCCACCCAGGCACCCCAGAATAACTTATAGTTTTTAACAGAAGCAAAATTTATATGTAACTTACCTCTAATAGGTTTTAGTGGCAAAAACTCAAATTGTAGAAAATGAGGTTGATGTTACATGAAAGAGGACTCATTATTGGTAAAGCCAGTAATGACATTGCTTTCCTGGTGTGGTATTTGATACCTAGCATTCTAATAGCCTAAGATTTAGGGCAAGGCAACTGCCAGTCCTAATGAGGAAACTAAAATGCAATCAGTTTTTACCATGGTTCAGGCCAGGCCTGAGGATGGTGGAAAACAGCACAGATGTCTGTACTGTGTTTCTGCTGCCACCCTGAGACAAAATTTTATCTACCAAGATGAATTTTCGCGTTACAAAAATTCCACAGCTACTTTGCATACACAGCTAATTTATTCACTTGCTTTTATTAGCTTCTACTGACATAGGCATAGGTTGCACTTGGGAGACAGGTTTTAAATTTCACATGTCTAATAAATAGTACAACAAAACCCTATTTCATTTTAGTTTCTGAAGGTAAAATAGCATGCTTTTCCTAATTTATGCTGTAATCCAATGAAACAATTCCTTTTTTTGTTTGTTTGTTTGTTTCAAAGGAAACCCAAGTACTTCAAGGAGAAACAAGTTATTTTGCAAGTGGAGAATGCTGGTTACGTAGAACCTTAGCCAATTTGAAAGACATGTGTGTTGTAACAGAAAGAGTGGCATTTCTTTCTATTATATCAAACCAGACTTTTTTTTTTTTTGGTCTTGAGTTGAAAGAAAACTAATTTTATGAAACAAAAATGAAAGTTTTTATTAACATAAACTTTTAATTTGCCTTAGAGAAAGATTCATATCAGAGAGGTTCATAAATTTAATTACATAAATATTTATTCTGCCAGATTTTAGTCTAACCATGCATCGGAGAAAGAAGGACAATTAGGTGGTCAAATTCTATTTGATTAGAGAGAGAGATAAACAAAATCATGACAATCTGAGATATATCTTATAAATGTCTTATCTCCAACGCGATTATAACAAGTCAGATTAAATTAACTTAAATTAATTAGGTTCATTTTTCTCAGTTCCTAACTCGTATTAACATACGCCATACTTACTCTTTTTTTGTCTTTCTTTTTTCTTTTGCTGTACTTATTCTTATAAGCTAATAACTTGCAGTCCCTTTGACTAAGCATAAATATCTCACAGATATTACTGAAACTTTGTTGAGCATACCACAGTCGCTGATACAGCACGTAAGGAAGTACCTTTCTTTGGTCCCACCGAGAATCATTAAGGAAAATAAATTAGTGTTGTATCTCTCTATTGGCACAAAACAAGAAATTTGGTAGAGCTCGATTTTTGATATTTTGCAGTAGAAAACACTACCTTTTTTTTTCCAAATGTAAAATGTCATAATTAGTTGTCTCCTTTTGAAAGTATACAGATTCAGTCATGCCTCATCGATATTATGCTATAAAATTATAAAAATTCATATTAAATATTTCTAGAAGCATAAGCATTTCTCCAGTTTGGTGTTAAAGCCTTTATGGGCCATTCTTCCACTACAGGGATTTTTGGCTAAGGGTGTCATTTCTACCCTTTCTGGCAGATTCTAAGATAATTTTCCAGATTTTCATCTACCCTTTCTTATACTTTCTATTTTTCCTCATTCAATTCCACCCTGAGAGGCAAAATGATAATGTGGAAAGAATATAGGGTTTGTTGTGAGATGAATTAGGTAGAAATCTGGGCTCTCCTCTGAACTAATTGAACTGAATCTCTGAATCTCAGTTTCAGCACATATAAAACAGGACATTAAGACTTGCATTATGATGGCATTTGAAAAGAGACAACTCCTATTAAGAACTCCATAAATCTTAATTCTGTTTCCTACACATTGAAAGCATGAAGCACTCCATGGCAAGGGTCTACTCATTCTTGTTTGTGTGTCTTGAACAGAATAAGAAAGGCTTCCAACCTTTGCAAAGGGGAATTCTTTTTGTGCCTCTGGGCAGAGAAGCCTCATGTTGAACCTTGACACTTTATTTTGTAGCCAAGGACACTCCCTAAGCTATGAATTCTATTTCATTCATTATGGATCTCAAAATATTTTTTGAGACTTATGAAAATATTAGGAGAAAAAAGCTGATCAGCAGCCAGGGAAGTGGCAACCTTCTATTATATCAGACCATTTGCTCAACGTTATGAAACATAGCCATGTTTCTCAAGAAATGTCTGTAATTTTCCTCACTGGTGGGTTTGAAGAAGGTAGGAAGGTTGGTGAGTCTCACCCACTCTTAGCCATCCTCAGGAATAAAAAGTTTTAAAAACCAAAGGCTCAATAAGGTATCTTTTTCTATCTCCTCTGTGGGTTAGGATATCCAATATAGAAACCAGGACTAAAAGAACTCTGAAATTCTGGGAAATGTAAAACTTACACAGTAAACATTCCCCAAATGCTGAAAAACAGAATGGCCATATGTAATCATTTTTAGGGAAAACAAAGAGGGGGTGACCTCATCAGAGAGCATGCTGCTATAATGTTTGCTTATATATGAAAAGTACATGGAAAGAAGCAAAGTAGGAGGCGGTCTAAAAGGAAGTAGGAATTGGGCTGAGTCTTGGAACATGTTGTTAAGAATAAAGCTCAGTTCAGTAGGGGACTGAGAATAACCATGAAATTCAGTAATGTTTGCATGAGACACACTTACAGAGAAATAAGTTTTTAAAGCAAAAAAACTTGTTCTGAAGAAAACTATGAGGATATGCGCACACACACAGACACACACACACACACACACACACACAGCAACAACTCAGAAACATTGATTCTGCTTAGTTTGTAATTCTCTTCAGGGTTTTTTTCAGAGCACATTTGACATCCTTGTTCCTTAGACTATAGATGAGGGGGTTCAACATGGGTACTATATTGGTGTAACATACCGAGAAGAACTTCCCCTGGTCCACAGAACCAGAGGGAGAGGTCTTGAGATGTGTGAACAATCCAGACCCATAGAACAGACCCACAGTTACCATGTGGGAGCCACAGGTGCTGAAGGCTTTGGACCAACCCCGAGCTGATGAGACGTGGAGGACACTGGACAGGATCAAAGCATAAGAAATGAAAATAATGAAGCCGGATATTATGACCACTGTGCTCACAATAATGGAATTCACCAGCTCACTGGCATAGGTGCTGCTGCAGGAGAGCTGGAGGAGGGGGAAGATGTCACACATGTAATGGTTGATGATGTTAGAATCACAAAATGACAATCTGACCATGTCCCCTGTGTGGACCAGGGCTCCAGCAAACCCCATCACGTAAGAACCAAACATAAGCAGAGAACAGACCTGAGGGGACATGGCAACCGTGTACACCAGGGGCTTACAGATGGCCATATAGCGATCATAGGCCATGGCTGTCAACACATAGCACTCAGAATGGACAAAGAAACAGAAGAAAAACAGCTGAGTCATGCATTCTGTAAAGGAAATGATGTTCTTCTCTGAGACGAAATTCAGCAGCATTTTAGGGGTAATGACCAAAGAGTGGCAGAGATCTATGAAGGATAAGTTGAAGACGAAAAAGTACATGGGAGTGTGCAGGTGAGAATTCAGGCATATTAGATTAATTAGGCTCAAGTTCCCTACCACAGTGACCACATAGTTCAGTAAGAAGAGAAAGAAAAGGGGTAATTGGAGCTGAGGTTGGCCTGTAAATCCTATGAGGATGAACTCTGTCACTGAAGAGTCATTTTCCATAGCCATTACCTGCCGAGGTGTGATCTGTGAGGAAATGAGAGAAGTGTCACATCAGAAGGGGACTCAGATCCTTATAAGGCCTTGTTCTATGGGGGCTTGAGTGTGGCTGTAGAGACAGCATCCTGGAAGAAGGGCCAGGGCTAGGATTCTCCATATTTAACTTTTCTTTTCTCATTTGTCCTTTTCCTCCATGTTTTCGGATCTTGCCCATAACTCCTAACCTCCCCTGGGCTGACACAAGCCAGGATGTAGTCTTTTAGCATGGACACCAAAAATGATGGTCACATGTGAAAGCAATATCTTGAAGAGATGAATAGGCTGGTCAAGGTCATACAAACAGAGACCAAAGGAGCCGACAGTTGGACGTGGGACCACTTCCTATGAAAATTCCTGAAGTTCTGAGACAGTAAAGTCACTGTGATACCCACTGCAATCACTGTTCAACGCACTCTCTCCCTCTTACCTTTCAGAAACTCAGTACCTGGCTTAGTGAAAGTGCTAAGAGGTAAAAAGGCTCAGAGAGATCAAGTAACTTGTCTAAGATCACACATATAGTAACTGGAGGAATTTGAATTCCCCTATTTTCCTGAACTTCTTCTACCCATTCCCTTCATCCAGTCTTACCTCAAAATCACAATGAATTGTTCAGGAGGGACAGGTGGTCTCCCCACACCTCTCCCCTGCTGTAGATGTGCTAATGAAAACATGAGAACAGAAAGACTCAGCTGCCCAACTTCCTTCTGCCTGGAGACCTCACTACTGCAAGACACCTAAGTGTTTTCCTTTCACTGTCCTGAAGGAGACAAAGGCTCTGAAAATGGAGAAGTCAATATCTCGTTTGTGGATTTGCATAAAATGTCTTCAGGGTAAGGCAAATGCATCACCTTTATGTCTCCAAACCATCAGTGGGCTAATATTGTAAATTCATCTTATTCTCTGTGGATCTCAGCAACTTGTTTAGAAGCTTGGAAAACAAGGCTCATTTGGCATCAAAGTTTGATCAGGCTTCTGAGGGAAGAAATTATTGAGCCTGTGTTTACATCATTTGTCAATACGTTAACACTGGTTCCTTTGGGACTCAATGCTCTCCAAGAATCAGTTCACATTAAGATTTTCAAATCCTCCATTCAGGGAGGGAGTAGCTTCCTTTGTGTTCCAAGTGATCTTAGAGCTCATGCTCAATAATAAAACAGGAGTGTTGGGGGGCAGAGCCACTGCCATTCCCAGTACTTTTTTTTTCATTGTTCTGTGATTGATATAGTATGTGTCATAACTCTAATACTTTTGGTGTCTTTTACATCTCTAGAAAAGTGTAACAGAGAAATGTTAAAAGAATGAGATCTGGAGTCAAATTAATCAAACTTGAATTCAAATTCCTCCACTTAGTGTGTGTGTGATCTTGGACAGACTACTTAATCACTCTGAGCCTTTTTACATCATCTACACTATAAGTTTAATAATAATTTCTATTTTCTTAGATTGCTTTGAGGATTAAATGCTTCGTAATCTCTAGCATATTTTAGGGAAATTCTTGGTATATGGTTAAGTCCTAAGTCCTAAGTAGGTTCCCTTTCTCTTTATCCTTATCTATATCTATAGTATGGGCCTCTTCCCCAAGTTCCTAACTCTGTACCCAACTGTTTACTAGACATCCCTACTAAACTGAATTCAGCATGTCCTTGTGGTCCCAGAACTGTTTCTCCTCTTGCTATCCTGTTATAAGTTAATGGCACCATCCTTTACCTAGTTAGCTAATCTAGAAATGGGTTATCATTCAGGGCTCCTCATTCCCACTAACCATTAGCATCTGATCTCCAAAGTTTACATAATTTTATTTCCTTAAATTTCCTGGTTTCTTACCCCTCCTGTTCACTGCACTGCCTTTGTTACAGCTCTCTTGCCTCAAGTCTGGAATACTCTAAAAGTTTTCTTAACCTGGGGTCCTACCATCACCCTTTATATTAGCTTATTATTGTTGTATAATAAATAACAACAAACTTAGTGGCTTAAGAGAACATTAGTCACGGCTCAGAAGTAGGTTAGACATCTGGTATAGAATGTCATGCTTTTTATAATTGCACCCCAAACCATAAAATACCTAGGAATAAATCTAACCAAAGAGGTGAAAAATCTATATACTGAAAACTATAGAAAGCTTATGAAAGAAATTGAAGAAGACACAAAAAAATGGAAAAATATTCCATGCTCCTGGATAGGAAGAACAAATACTGTTAAAATGTCAATACTACCCAAAGCAATCTACATATTCAATGCAATCCTTATCAAAATAACACCAGCGTTCTTCACAGAGCTAGAACAAACAATCCTAAAATTTGTATGGAACCAGAAAAGACCCTGGATAGCCAAAGCAATCTTGAAAAAGAAAACCAAAGTTGGAGGCATTACAATCCCGGACATCAAGCTGTATTACAAAGCTGTAATCATCAAGGCAGTATGGTACTGGCACAAAAAACAGACACGCAGATCAATGGAACAGAATGGTCCAGAAATGGACCCACAAATGTATAGCCAAATAATCTTTGACAAAGCAGGAAAGAATTATCTAATGGAATAAAGACAGTCTCTTCAGCAAATGGTGCTGGGAAAACTGGACAGTGACATGCAGAAAAATAAACCTGGACCACTTTCTTACACCATACACAAAAATAAACTCAAAATGAATGAAAGACCTAAATGTAAGACAGGAAGCCATCAAAATCCTAGAGGAGAAAGCAGGCAAAAACCTCTTTGACCTCAGCCGCAGCAACTTCTTACTCAACAC
>JAQQST010001381.1:0-12749 GCA_028646485.1 Cryptoprocta ferox | reverse complement strand
TTTGTAGTAGAGGCTAAAGTCTGGGATTGTGATGCCTACCGTTTTGGTTTTCTTCTTCAGTATTACTTTGGCTACTCGGGTTTTTTTGTGGTTCCATACGAATTTTAGGATAGTTTGTTCTAGCTTTGAGAAGAATGCTGGTGCAATTTTGATTGGGATTACATTGAATGTGTAGATTGCTTTGGGTAATAATGACATTTTAACGATGTTTATTCTTCCGATCCATGAGCATGGAATGTTTTTCCATTTCTTTGTGCCTTCTTCAATTTCTTTCATAAGTTTTCTATAGTTTTCATTGTACAGGTCTTTTACATCTTTGGTTAGGTTTATTCCTAGGTATTTTATGGTTTTTCATGCAATTGTGAATGGGATCAGTTTCTTGATTTCTCTTTCTGTTGCTTCATTATTGGTGTATAAAAATGCAACGGATTTCTGTACGTTGATTTTGTATCCTGCGAATTTGCTGAATCCATGGATCAGTTCTAGTAGGCTTCTGGTGGAGACTTTCGGGTTTTCCATGTAGAGTATCATGTCATCTGCGAAAAGTGAAAGTTTGACTTCATCTTTGCCAAATCTGATGCCTGATTGCTGATGTTAGGACTTCCAGCACTATGTTGAACAACAGTGGTGAGAGTGGACATCCTTGTCCTGTTCCTGATCTCTTGTGAATTTCTTAAATGCCGCTTCTGCGTGGATCTCTTATTTCTTGGGCTCTGTATCTTCTTTTTCCTTGACTTACTCTCATTTTGTTAGAACTTATCTTACAGTTATTTCCCAAGAAAGAACACATGGAAGGCAAAACTTTTGAGTTCTGGCGTATTTATCCTAATTACTCATCTGGCCTGATACAAGGCTCTACTTTAAAGTCTGCTCTCCTCACACTTGGAAGTATTACTCTATTGTTTTCTATTGCCCAGTGTTGTTGAGGAGAAGCCTGTGTCATGCTGAGTCTTGGTTCTTTATATATGACCTGTTTTTCTTTCTAAAACGTTTTAGGATTTTCTCTTTATCCTTGATGTTCTGGAATTTCCCACTGATGTGCTTAAATCTTTCTTCTTTCACGGTTCTGTTCAGTTTGTGGATGTCATCTGGGGAATGATGCTCTTCTATTCTGGGAAGCCACTAGCCAGTTCACATGTGCTGAGTAATCTCATCCTTTTCTTCCAAGGACAGAGGTACCAAGGCCCTGGGCGCCTCCCAAGTGGATGGGGGAGAAAGGGCCTGAGGTGAATCAATAAGCCCTCAGCACCTACTGAGTTCCTCCCAAGGGTAGGTTCTGCTATGGGATGACAGGCATGAGTGAACCCAGTTCCTGCCCTGGTGGCACTCAGGACACACAGCCTCTAGGAAGCCTCCAGTCCTTAGCTACATGTACATGCACCCAGCATACAGCGGGCCCCAAGGTCAGTTTATGGGAAGGTGTAGCTGCAGGGGGTGGGGAAAGAGAGAGGTAAACAATCATGGGAGGGATTGACCTTGCGAGGAAGGGGCAAAGGCAAGGCTGTGATATTTACTGGTGTGTGTGTTGGAGACAATAAGGAGAATATCTGTAGTTTTGTCTGCCCCCTTTTTCTGGCCACTAAACCTCCTTTTTTGGGTGAGTAGTGTTTCCCTCCTATTATTTACTGAATGTGTTCCTCCCCAAATTCATCTGTTGAAGCCCTGTGTAGCTGTACCCGGGGATGGAGCTTCTAAGAAAGTAATTCAAGTTAAATGAGGTCATAAGGCTGGGGCCTTGTCAGATAGGATTACTATCCTTATCAAAAGAGGTACCAGAGCTCACCTGTGTGCTCACTCTCTTTCTTACCCCACCCTGCACAAAAGAGGTCATGTGAGTGCACAGTGGGATGGCAACTACCTCCAAGCTAAGAGAAGAGGCCTCTGGATAAATCCTACCTTGCTGACACCAACCTTGGCCCTCCTGGCCTCCAGAACTGTGGTATTTTTTATGGCAGCCCCAGCAGGCTAATATATGTCCCCACTCTACTCCAGACACATGACAGGAGAGGGCCTGGCCATTGTAGTGTCCTAGCTACCCAACCATGGCTGGGGCAGCCTGGGGCAGCCCAGCGCAGCCCAGCCAGAAACTTTACCTTGGATTTTTCTGAATAGGAACTAATGGAGAGGAGCTACATTCTTTCTTGGGGGACAGAGCTGGGAAGATGGGAGCCTAGTGCTGCCAATGGCCTGATTCCAACCTCTTGGGAAAAGTTGCTCTGAGACAACCAAGCTGATACACCGAGTGAGGCAGAGATAAGGGAAGGAACGTGCAAATCCTAATTGTGTTGATGACCTCGGGTCCAAGTATTCCTGAGGCCCAGCTGATCTTTTGTCTGGCCTGTGGTTTACTTACTAAGCCAGTGAACTTCCCTTCTTGTTCAAGCTACCTTGAGTGAGTTTTCTGTCACACCTAAAGAGCCCTGACCAAAATGGTAGAACATGGCAGGGCTGGTCTCCTTAGGACAGAGGACTGGTGTGGATGACATCACTGGTGACAAGGACACCGGAGGGGTGGATATATGGCCTGGGGGCCATGGGGGCCTCCTCCAGCACCGGCTATGAGCAACGCTAGGCTCAGGGGGTCAGCACTTTCCTGTTGGTTTATAACTCACTCTCTTTCTCCCTCTCTCCCTCTCTCTCTCTCTCTTTCATTCTCTCTATTTCCCTCCCCCCTCCTCCCTCCCCCCAACTTCCCAGGTATAATATGAAACCAGCCGCCTTACACAGAGGGGAGAGAGAGATCAGAAAGAGGCAGGTCCCTCCAGGTTGGTAGGTGACAGTTTTAATAATAGCAGAGGGGACTTAAATAAAAGGCTTGTCTTGGGTTGTAGCAAGACAAACATCCCACACCTGCCCTCCAAATCTTAAGTTTATAAAAAAGCCCTAACTAGGCTCAGTCATGTATACCTTGCAGGTGTTTTTATTTTTTATTATTTTTTCAAAATTTTATTTAATTTATAGTTAGTTAACATCTAGTGTAATATTGCTTTCAGGAGTACAATTTAGGGATTCATCAGTTACATGCAACACCCAGTGCTCATCCCAACAAGTGCCGTCCTCAGTGCCATCTCCTACCTCCCTCCCTCAACCCTCAGGTTGTTTTCTATCTTTAAAAGTCTCTTATGGTTTGCTTCCCTCTCTTTTTCTCTCTTCCTGTATGTTCATCTGTTTTGTTTCTTAAATTCCACATATGAATGTAATCATATGGTATTTGTCTTTCTCTGACTGACTTATTTCACTTAGCATAATACACTCTAGTTCTATTCACGTTGTTGCAAATGGCCAGATTTCATTCTTTTTTATTGCTGAGGAATATTCCATTATATATATATATATATATATATATATATATATATATATATATATATATTTTCTTTATCCATTCATTGGTTGATGGTCATTTGGGCTCTTTCCATAATTTGGCTATTGTTGACAGTGCTTCTATAAACATTGGGGTGCGTGTGCCCCTTTGAATCAGCATTTTTGTATCCCTTGGGTAAATACCTAGTAGTGCAATTACTGGCTTGTAGGGTAGTTCCATTTTTATTTTTTTAAGGAACCTCCATACTGTTTTCCAGAGTGGCTGCACCAGGTTGCATTGACACCAACAGTGAAAAAGTGTTCCTCTTTCTCCACATCCTCACTAATATCTGTTGTTGCCTGAGTTGTTAATTTTAGCCATCCTGAAAGGTGTGAGGTGGTATCTCATTTTGGTTTTGATTTGTATTTACCTTATGATGAGCGATGTTGAGCATCTTTTCATGTGTCTGTTAGCCATCTGGAAATCTTTGGTAGAGTGTCAAATCATGTCTTTTGCCCATTTCTTCACTGGATTATTTGTTTTGTTTTTTGGGTGTTGATTATATGAGTTCTTTATAGATTTTGGATAATAACCCTTTATCCAATATGTCATTTTGTAAATATCTTCTTCCATTCAGAAGGTGGCCTTTTAGTTTGATTGGTTTGTTTCATTGTCTGTGAAAAGGTTTTTATCTTGATGAGGTCCCAATAGTTCATGTTTGCTTTTGTTTCCCTTGCCTCTGGAGACATGTCTAATAAGAAGTCACTGCAGCCAAGGTCAAAGAGGTTGCTGCTGCCTGTTTTCTCCTGTAGGATTTTGATGGTTTCCTGTCTCACATTTCCTGTCTCACAAAATGTCATCCATTTTGAATTTATATTTGTGTATGGTATAAGAAAGTGGTTATTTTCAGGGCACTTGAGTGGCTCACTTGGTTAGGTGTCCAACTCTTGACTTCGGCTCAGGTCATGATCTCACAGTTTGTGAGTTTGTGGGTTCAAGCCCTGCATTGGGCTCTGTGCTGACAGTGTGGAGTCTGCTTGGGATTCTCCCTTTCTCTCTTCCTCTCTTTCTGCCCCTTCCCTGCTCGCTCTCTCTCAAAATAGATAAGTAAACTTTAAAAAAATCTTTAAACAAAGAAAGTTGTCCATTTTCATTCTTTTGCATGTTGCTGTCCAGTTTTTCCAGGACCATTAGCTGAAAAGACTGTCTTTTTCCATTGGATATTCTAATCCTGCTTTGTCAAAAATTAGGTAGCCATACAGTTGTGGGTCCATATCTGGGTTCTCTAATCTGTTCCTTTGATCTTTTTGTCTTTTGTGTGTGTGTCAGTACCATACTCTCTTGATGATTACAACTTTATAATACAGCTTGAAATCGGAATTGTGGTGCTTCCAGCTTTGATTTTCTTTTTCAACATTACTTTGGCTATTTGGGGTCTTTTCTGGTTCCATAAAAATTTTAGAATTGTTGTTCTAGCTCTGTGAAGAATGCTGGTATTATTTCCATAGGGATTGCATTGAATGTGTAGATAGCTTTGGGTAGTATAGACATTTTAACAATATTTGTTCTTGCAATCCATGAGCATGGAATGTTTTTCCATTTCTTTGTGTCTTCTTTAATCTCTTTTATAAGCTTTCTATGGTGTTCAGCAAACAGTTCTTTTACTTCTTTGGTTAGGTTTATTCCTAGCTATCTTATGGTTTTTGATGCAATTATAAATGGGAGCAATTCCTTCATTTCTCTTTCTGCTGCTTCATTATTGCTGTATAGAAATACAACTGATTTCTATACATTGATATTATATCCTGCAACTTTGCTGAATTCATGTATCAGTTCCAGCAGTTTTTTGGTGGAGTCCTTTGGGTTTTCCACATAGAGTATTATGTCATCTGCGAAGAGTGAAAGTTTTACTTCTTCCTTGCCAATTTGTATACCTTTCATTATTTTGTTGTTGTTGTTGTCTGATTATCGAAGATAGGACTTTCAGTACTATGTTGAACAACAGTGGTGAGAGTGGACATTCCTGTGGTGTTCCTGACCTTAGGGGGAAAGCTCTCAGTTTGTCCTCATTGAGGATGGTAGTAGCTGTGGGTCTTTCATATATAGCCTTTATAATGTTAAGGTATGTTCTCTCCATCCATATTTTCTTGAGGTTTATCAAGAAAGGATGCTGTATTTTGTCAAATGCATTTTCTGCATCAATTGAAAGGATCATATGGTTCTTATCCTTTCTTTTATTAATGTGTATATCACATTGATTGATTTGCAAATATTGAACCAGCCCAGGAATAAATCTGACTTGATATGGTGAATAATTCTTTTAATGTGCTTTTGAATTTGATTTGCTAGTATCTTGTTGAGAATTTTTACATCCATATTCATCAGGGAGATTGGCCTGTAATTCTCCTTTTTTAGTGGGGTCTTTGTTTGGCTCTGGAATCCAGGTAATGTTGGCTTCATAGAATGAGTTTGGAAGCTTTCCTTCCATTTGTATTTTTTTGGGACTGTTTGAGGAGAAGAGGTATTAACTCTTCTTTAAATGTGTGGTAGAATTCCCATGGGAAGCCATCTGACCCTGGACTCTTGTTTGTTGGGGGATTTTTGATAACTGATTCAATTTCTTTGCTGGTTATGGGCCTATTCAAAATTTCTATTTCTTCCTGTTTGTTTTGGTAGTGTGTGAGTTTCCAGGAATGTGTCCATTTCTTCCAGGTTGTCAAGTTTGGTGGCATGTCATTTTTCATAGTATTGTCTTATAATTGCTTGTATTTCTGTAGTGTTGATTGTAATCTCTCCTCTTGCATTCATCATTATACTTTTTTGGGTCCTCTCTCTTTACTTTTTGATAAGTCTGGCTAGGAGTTTATTAATTTTGTTTATTCTTTCAAAGAACCAGTGTTTAGTTTCATTGATCTGTTCTACTGTTTGTTGTTGTTGTTTATATATCATTTATTTCTACTCTAAACTTTATTATTTCCCTTTTTCTACTGGCTTTGGGCTTCATTTCCTGCCCCTTTTCTAGCTCCTTTAGGTGTAAGGTTAGGTTGTGTATTTGGAAACTTTTTGGCTTCTTGAGATAAGCCTGAATTGCAATATGTTTTCCTCTTAATGCTGCCTTTGCTGCATCCCAAAGGGTTTTGACTGTCATGTTTTCATTTTCATTTGCTTCCATGTACTTTTTAATTTCTTCTTTAATTTCCTGGTTAACCTATTTATTGTTTAGTAGGATGTTCTTTAACTTCCATGTATTTGAGGGGTTTCCACGTTTTTTCTTTTGGTTGTCTTCAAGTTTCATAGTATTGTGGTCAGAAAAGGTGCATGGTATGATCTCAATCTTTTTGTACCTACTGAGGGCTGACTTGTGATCCAGTATGTGATCTGTTCTGTGTTTGGCCGCTGAGGCGGGTGTGACCTTCAGGCACCCAGATAACAAGAAGCCACTCACTACCTCAACACTCCCACACCTGGAGACCTTCAAGGGAACCATTCATCAAACTTTTCCGCCCTGAACAATGGACACATCCTCGCCTGGAACAAGAAACAGCTACCAACAAATCACCTTACATAAACCTAACAATACTTCATACTCCCCCCAGCTAATGCCATAAAAAACGCACTACCCCACTCCCGGGTGCAACTTCTCTGGCCCGTCTCTGTTCGGACCAGTGATCCTCACCCGGGAGCGCTCCCAATAAAGACTTTTTTGCTTCCATATCTGGCCTCGGTTTCTGCATCGCGTTTGCTACATTACATTCTGGAGCATGTTCCATGTGCACTCAAAAAGAATGTGTATTCTGTTGCTTTGGGATGAAGTGTTCTGATATATCTGTTAAGAACATCTGGTCCAATGTGTCATTCAAAGCCATTGTTTCATGTTAATTTTCTGCCTAGATGATCTGTCCGTTGCTGTAAATGGGGTACTAAAGTTCCTTACTATTATGGTATTATTATCAATGAGTTTCTTTATGCTTGTTATTAATCAATTTATATATTTGGGTGCTTCATGTTGGGAGTATAAGTATTTACAATTGTTAGATCTTGATGAATAAACTCCTTAATTATGATATAATGCCATTCTTTATCTCTTGTTACAGTCTTTGTTTTAAAATCTAGTTTGTCTGATATACATATGGCTACTCCAGCTTTCTTTTGATGTCTAGTAGCATGACAGATGGTTCTCCATCCCCTCACATTCAATCTGTAGGTGTCTTTAGGTCTAAAATGAGTCTCATAGGAAGTATATGGATCTAGGTTTTTTTTTTTTTTTTTTTTTAACCCATTCTGATATTGTATGTTTTTTGTTTGGAGCATTTAGTCCATTTACATTCTGAGTGATTATTAAAAGATAGGAATTTAGTGCCATTGTGTTACCTGAAGAGTTGGTGTTTCTGGTGATGTTCTCTGGTCCTTTGTCGTCTTTGTTGCTTTGGTCTTCTTTTTTTTTTTTTTTTTTTTTTTTTTTTTTCCAGATCAGAGATTCCCTTTAAAATTTCTTGCAGGGCTGGTTTGGTGGTTACTAACTCCTTTAGATCTTGTTAGGGAAACTTTTTATCTCTTCTTCTATTCTGAATGACTGCCTTCCTGGATAAAGGATTCTTGGCTGTATATTTTTCCTATTCAGCACATTGAATATTTCCTGCCACTCTCTTCTGGACTGCCAAGTTTCACTGGGCAGGTCTGCTGCTAATCTTGTGTGTCTACCCTTATAGGGACCTTTTGTCCCTAGCTACTTTCAGAGTCCTCTTCTTTTAAAAAATTGTTTTGTTAAAAGGTTTTTTAATGCCTATTTATTTTTGAGAGGGAGGAGGGGCAAAGGGAGATGGAGACACAGAGTCCGAAGCAGACTCCAGACTATGAGCTGTCAGAACAGAGACTGATGCAGGGCTCAAACTTACAAACTGTGAGATCATGACCTGGGCCAAAGCCGGCCGCTTAACTGACTGAGCCACCCAGGTGCCCCTTGTGTTTGCATTTTAATTAATTAAATTTTTGGTGCAAAAAGGTGATTTTATTAAAGCATGGGGACAGGACCCATGAACAGGAAGAGCTGCCCTGGGACCATGAGGAAAGATTGGTTATATACTATGGAGTCAGGGGAGGTAAAGTCTAGGGGAAGTTTCCAGTGAGATTTTCATATGCTAAAGAGGACTCACAGGATATTAGAGGCCTAGCTATTGTCAAGCTAAGGTTGTTTTTCCCTCTAGGAAAGCATTAGCATTAAGACACTAGGGAGTTCTTGGAGAAACATTTTACTCTGTTTGACTCAAGTATTTGCAAATGGGCTGCAGGTTATAAGGAAATTTAATTTTATCTGCCATTTCCTTCTGCCTTTGTTTCCCACATCATTGCCCTGTGAACAATTTTAACCCTTAAAATCTTTCAGGTTGCTGAGATGGAAGGTCTCATCTTCTGTTACTTCTTCCTGCTGAACAGGGGTGTAGAGATGTCCCTAACCTATGGGTCAACATTGGTCAGTTGGCGAAGGTATTTATATATAGGAGTTACCACAGGCAGAGGTAGCCAATCCAAGATAAACAACATATATGAACCTCCTTGAGTGGAAAGAATCATCTGTTTTCTAGAAGTTATGGCTGTGAAGGAGTCTTGGCACCAGGCAGAGAGATACTGGAAAAGACAACAAAATAAAGTTCATATTATGAGAAAGGGAAGCCTAAATAGAAAAAAGAAAAACTTTGGTAATTTTCTTTCAGTCCATTACTGTCATTTGAAGAGAAATTTGAGGTCTTCCACTGGTTCACAGAAATAAGAAGGTGTGTCAGCTTGCATACTAGATTCCTGTGAGGAAGCTACAGGTTCTATTCTTGATATGTGAGTCCATGAAGAATGGCCTTCTAATTTTACTATAGTGGGAGTACATAATACAACCCAGTAAGAGGACCTTCCATTTTGGATTGAAAACCCCTGCTGTATTAGACTTCCAGTCCTTTAAATACATCATGTCTTCTGGGTTTATATGGGGTGGGTTTCTATTAACTGTCAAATCAGGTTCAGGAAGGTTATGACTTACATATTCATTTAGAGATATATCAGTTAACCTGGCCTCAAGTGAATAATTAAAGTACTATAGTCTACTTACTGATAGGTCTACAGTGAGAAAAGACTTTCCATATGCAATTTTTTAAAATTTATAGTTCATTGTCAAGTTGGTTTCCATATCACACCCAGTGCTCTTCCCCAAAGTACCCTCCTGCATGACCATCACCCCCCTTCCCCTCTCCCCCTCCCCCTTCAGCCCTCAGTTTGTTTTCAGTATTCAAGAGTCTCTCATGATTTGCCTCCCTCCCTCTCCCTAACTCTTTTTCCCCCTTCCCCTCCCCATGGTCCTCTGTTAAGTTTCTCCTGTTAGACCTATGAGTGAAAACATATGGTATCTGTCCTTCTCTGCCTGACTTATTTCGCTTAGCATGACATCCTCGAGGTCCATCCACATTGCTACGAATGGCCAGATTTCATTCTTTCTCCTTGCCATGTAGTAGTTCATCGTATATATAAACCACATCTTTTTGATCCATTCATCAGTTGGTGGACATTTAGGCTCTTTCCATGATTTGGCTATTGTTGAAAGTGCTTCTTCCATATGCAATTATTAGAGGAGTCCATCCCATTTTAGTTGCTTTAACAATTCTATGCCCATGGAGTCATGTTACTATCTGCACAGAATAACAGGCAAGAAGATTGTCCATACCTGTGCTATTGTGGCAATCTTTTTCAAGTTTATCTCAAGTTGTCTAGCTTAGGCAAACAACATTTATAGACTACCAGAACGTGAATTTAACATCTACAGAGTTGCATTATTGAAACATAAGTTTTCTGTCTAAAAATCCTCCTTTCCAGAGGTAGCCAAATCAAGACTAATTCATTTGTAAAACAAGTCCAGTTTTCACAAACTTAGCATAATTATTTACATAAGCTCAGGAAGACTCTAAATTGATCACATAGATCTTTTAAAGTTTGCTTTGCTGGAACCTTTCATAAGGAACCTCTACATTAAAATTTTAGTAGCTTCTCTAGGCCAGAAGCCAAGCCAAGTACTTGCCATCAGACCTGCCTGGAATACCTTTAGACTTGGGCAGATTCCTCTTCATGAGGTCCTCAAAGTATCCCGAGGTTCCTGCACCTGTCAGGAAGTGATGTTCTTTATTCACCTGGTTAGGGTGCTAGGAACTCTGTACAAGATATCAGGCTAACATTTCCAAGGGGCTTTATTTGCATCATGCTTCATAGTCAATCTTAGTTCCTTAAAGATGTTACCATTCCGGCCGGGGCACTAGCAGCCATAAGGCAGGCTTTCTCCTCCCCATAGAGTAGCCAGTCAAGAGGATTGTAGCCTGTGATTGACATGAATGTTCCAATAAGACCATACTTCTCAAAAGGCCCTGAAATGAGGGTAAAGTAAGGAAATAGTACTCATCAAGTTTGCATGGGCCCAGAGTCCAGATGAAAAGACTTATCACCCCACATGATGGGTGCCATATAAATGATGAGGTTTTTGGGGTGGTAGTGGGGTTCGCGAGGTCCAGAGACCAGGGCCAAGAAAGAATTTTCGAAGACGTCTTTGGTGCAAAAAGGTGATTTTATTAAAGCACAGGGACAGGACTGGTGGATAGGACCGGTGAGCTGCCCCTTGTGTTTGCATTTTAAATTTATCTACAGTTTCCAGTGAATTTTGGCGTAGGTTGTAACGTTTGTGTGTACATTTTATTTCATATGGTTTCCAATTAATTGTTCCTTAACTTTTTGGCGAAGTTGGGGGGATAGTCCGCTCCACTTCGGTTTCAATTTCCAAAATGTAATGGACTCAGTGGGCAGCCAGGAGGGGGCGCCGCCTCCACGGACCTGCGAGCCCAGCGTATCCTGCACTACTTCCACCGCCTCCTGGGGGCGCCCGAGCCCCGCTCCCTGACGCCGGCGCGGGCACGCGCACTCAGCCCGCCTCCTGCGTGGAGGGAGCTCCGCTTCCGCCGCATCCGATGTGGAGGCTTCCGGAGGACGTGGATCTGCGGCCACGCTAACAGGAGCGCGGCCTCCTCAGGACCCGCTGTGGGGAATTCGGGGGCGCCTGGAGCCACATCATAGGGACAGGGCACCGGTCTCTTCAGGACCTGCTGTGGAGGATTCGGGCAGACGTGGGGCTGCGTCCATGGTGTCAGGAGCCCGTGGACGCTTTGGGAGGACGTAGGGCCCCTTCCACCCAGACAAGGACCCGCTGTGGGGATTTTTTGGAGGATGTGGGGCCGCGTCCACACGGACAGGAACTAGGGCTCCTCAGGACCCGCCGCGGGAGGAGCAGGTGAGGAGCAGGTGAGGCCGGAGGAGGAGGAGCTTCTGGAGCCGGGACGCTGAGGGGAGTCGGTGTTCAGGGGATCCGGCGGCTTCGTGCGCGGTGACGCGGGGTCCCGCGCGGGGTGTGTGCACGGCCGTCTGGTCTTCCCTCTCCGGGCTCCGGAGCCGTGGAGCCGCGTCGGGGTTTCTGCTCCGCGCTTACTTGGTTCCCATCGCGTCCTCATGCGGTTCGCGGTCCGGGAGCAGGCGCCCGGGCGGTGCTCCCGCTCCTGCCGCTGTGGCCACGCGGGGTCCCCCCAGCCTCCGCGCGCGGGTCGGGTTGTCTTTTCCGTGTGTGACACGGAGTCGTGGGGACTTCCGTGCCGATGGCCCCGGACCTGCAGATCGCTCCTGGCAGGACGAATATTGTCACGCGACGGATTCCTCCACGTCCAGGAGCAGAGTAGCCTTCCGTCCCTGTGCGTCTTCCTCCATTTCTGTCCCCAGTGCCCTGTCGTCCTCGGAGAGCAGGTCTGTCACCTCCTCGCTTAGATTTCCTCCCGGGCACTTGGTTCCTTCCGATGCGGATGTAAATGGTCCGTCTCTTCATTTCTCTTTCCGATGGGTCGTCCTGAGTGTGTAGATACGCGCGTGGTGTTTCTGTGTCGATTTCGTGTCCTGCGAGTGCACGTATTTCTTGGTTCCTCCGGTCTCTACCAGGAAGCATGGGTTTACTTGGGAAAACGAATATTTGTCCTCCTGTGACTGGCGGATTTCACTCCGCATGACGACTACGAGGTTCAATCCACGTTGTAACGGGTGTCAGAATTCCCTCCTTTGTAAGGCTGAGCGGTGTTCCGTTGTGTGTAGACCACATTTTGTTTCTTCATCTGTCAGCCGTCACTTGTGTTGCTTCCGTCTTTCGGCTGCTGTGAAGACGCTGCTCTGACTACGTGAACAGGAGTATCTGCTCAAGGCTTTGCTTTCAGGGTCCGGGTGTGTGTGCGGAGGTGGAGTCTGTGCGAACTCTCTGCGGAACCACTGTGCTATTCTCTGCGGCCGCGCCGCCTTACTTTATGCCTTTACCCGCAGAATAATATTGCTGTTCATGGGTCAGCCCCAGTTTGTTCCTCCGTTCACCCACCGAGGGGCATTTGCATAGTTT
>JAQQST010001380.1:0-12750 GCA_028646485.1 Cryptoprocta ferox | reverse complement strand
AAAAAATAAAAAAAATAAAAAAATAAAAAAATAAAAAAATAAAAATATTGCTGATTGCCCCACTAAAAAAAAAAAAAGGAAAGTCTAAAGCCAATGTTTTGTTTCCACACATTCCTTATATGAAAACCTGAGCACTCCTCTGCTTAATAAGACCAGTCACAAATACTAAACAAACAGCTCAACTGAACTCTTGTCTCTCCAGGAACACAAACACAGGGTCCTGTGAGTTTCTGCAGGACATAATAAATTACTACATGTCACTTCCCCAGATAACTATCTGAACATCTCAAAAACTATCACTAAACATTACCAAAGTATAGTTAAGAATAACACAGAACTTTTAAAAATAGTAATAGGAAAAATGTTTGCATAACCAGATCTCAAGTTTCCTGCACTTACACATAACTGCAATTAAAATGTAGCCATACACAATCTATAAAAACTGATACAATAAAACTACATTTTAAAGTATAGGAAATAAACCTTCTTCTCTACTATGGCAAGATCTGATCTGCATCCTCTTACTTATCCCATATAAAGCTTTAACCACAAAATTAAATATGGAGGCAGAAACACACTAAGAAAAAGCATGTCGAAACCCCACCTGTATATCTGTTTTCAACCATTTGGAGTCAAGTCGAGTCTGGGCAGCCAAACAGAAAGAATCAGAGGGCATCTTTCCTCCAGCTTCCTCCCAGTTGTCAGTCCTGCAAGTAAAGCATAAATGTTAGAAGACCTAAAGCTTTTCAGAATTGTACAAAGACCCTCCAGCAAGGTTTAACGCGGCTAAAAGAACAGAAAGATGGGAGAGAAGAACAGCTGGGGGAGGGGAGGGAAAGGAAGAGAAAGGAAAAGAAAGATGGAGAGACAGGGAGGAGAAGGAAGAACGAAAAAGCCTACTTCCAATATAGGTAAAAGTCACACACGGGATTCGCCTGGTTTCTGTACTACGTGGGCGAGACCTTGAGAATGGATGGTCACAGGAGACCAAATCACAATGTCATCCCCTTCCCTTAAATCCAAAAGGTAAACACACAAACGACAGGAAGCCCACATTTCAACGACAAATGACAGTAGCATGCATCTGCCGCTTTATCCCGTACCAGTAAGTGGTGCGTGAGACGAATTAATCAAAAGTCACATCTAGAGAAAATCTAAAACAATAATCACTTTGAAATGTAAAGACTGCCCGAGACGCGCGCCGCGGGCGGTCCGCGCAGGCCCAGGTCTGGCAGCCGTGCCAACGCCCGCCGCGCCCTAGCTCGATCGTGCCCTAGGTCCCGACCCGCGCCGCCCCAGAGGCTGGCTGCCCTCGGCGCCCCTGGGGACGAGGACCTGACGCGCAAAGGCCCTGCCGCCACACTTCGGCGGCGTGCGGACACAGCCTCCAAGAAGCCGCAGGCTCCACCGGCGCTGGTAATCCCTGTGCCACTTGCGACCGGAGGGGCGGGACGATGTGGGACTACCGCCCCCAGGCCCAGCCAATTACAGAGAGTTACGAGGCTGGCCCAGCCAATGGGAAACAGGAGCCACTCGCCCTTCCTCCCAACTCCCCTGCTTCCTTCAATTCTGTTCATCTTCCTCCTAGGGGTTCACCCCTTTTGCGGTCAGGGCCAACCGCAGGCGCCGGGGGGCGGGATTTCCGCTGCACGCCACACTCCTGTCCCCAGCTCATCACAGCGTTTACTAGCAGCCTGCGGGCGGGGTAGGACTTACGCAGGCACGGGTGAACCGAGCTGCAAGGGTGTGTGCCTTGGGCACTCGTACAGGTAAGAACACACCGCGTTAGGTTGTCTTGAGTCTGAAAGAGCCTCTCTGTCCCACAGAAAAGCAACTAAAGTCCTAGGCAGAATTCATGGAGCAGGGGAATCGGAGAAGGGAATCACTACCCCCGAACCAGCGACCATAAAAACATATCTTTAAAAATTTTTACGTAATCGAAGTCCTGCAAAGTATGTTCTCCGACCATAATGGAATTAAGCTACAAATCGATAAAGGATAAGAGGACGATCTCCAGACACTTGGAAATTAAACAATATATTTCTAAGTAATCCACGGTCAAAGAAGAAATATCGAGGGAAATAAAACTATTTGAATTGAACAAAAATTAAATGTAACATCACAATTTGTGGGATGCAGCTAAAACAGTGATGAATGTGAAATTTATAACATTAACTGCTTTTCTTAGAAGAGAAAAAAGGTCCAAAATCAAGGATCTAAACTTATATTTCAAGAAACTAGAAAAAGAAAAACAATATACATCCAAAACAGGAGGAAGGAGGAAATAATACAGGAGCAGAAATAAATGAAATTGAAAATAGAAAAACAATGGAGAAAGTAATTGAAACTAAAAGTTGTTTCTTTTAAAAGATAAAAGATAATCTGATAAGACTGTCAAAAAGAGAGAAAACAAGGTTACCAATATCAGGAATATAAAAGAAGATACCAGTAAAGACCCCCACAGACTTCAAAAGGAGAGTAAGGGAAGGGCACTTAGTTGGCGCAGTTAGTATGGCATGTGACTCTTGATCTTGGGGTTGTAAATTCGATCCCCACTTGAGTGTAGAGATTACTTAAAAATAAAATCTTCAAAAAGGAAAGTAAGAGAATACTAGTAAAACTCTATACATACAAATTTGACAATTTATATGAAATGGACTAATTCCACGAAAGTTAGACACTACCAAATCAAAATAGATAACCTAAATAGGACTATACCTATTTCAACGTTGAATTCACAGTTTAAAACCTTCCAAAATAGAAATCTCCAGGCCCAGATTGTTTCATTGATAGATTCTGGTTCTACCAGATATTTAATAAATAAGTAGAACCAGTTCTACATAAACTCTCCCAACAAATTGAAGAGGAGGAAAAAATTTCATTCAATACCCACAGCATTACCTTGATAACAAAACCAGAAAAAGATACTGGAAGAAAACTTAAAGCCAATATCCTTCATGAACATTAGATATAATAATTCTTATGCAAGTTTTTTGTAAATGGATTCCAGCAACATTAGAAAGGATGTAAAAATACATCGTAACTGGGGTTTATTCCATGAATTCAAGGTTGGTTTAACATTCAAAGCTACATGTAATTCCCCATCAGATCATCTCAATAGATGCAGAAAATGCTTTTGACAAAAATCAACATCTCATAAAAACTCTGAGCAAACTAGAAAGAGAAGGGAACTCCTCAACCTGCTAATAAACATCTATGAAAACCTACATATGAACAAAAACAATCTTGAAAAAGAACAAAGTTGGAGGACTCACATGTCCTGATAAAAAAAACTTACTACAAAACTACAGTAAACAAAATAGTGTGGTACTTCCACAAGGATAGACATGTAGATCAATGGAATAAAACACAGAACCCAGAAATAAACACTCACATATCTGGCTAATTGATTTCTTACAAGGGTGCCAGATGATTCAATGGTGAAAGGGTGGTCTTTTCAATAAATGGTGCTGGAGTAACTGGATTTCCATATGTAAAAGAAGGAAGCTGGACCCTTACCTTACACTGGATATAAAAAGTAACTCAAAACGAATCAAACTTAAGTATAAGAACTACAAGTGTAAAACTCTTAGAAGAATGAATACATGGAAAATTTTTATGACATTGGATTTAGAAATGATTTTTTAATTATGGCACCAAAAGCACAGACAACAACCCAAAAAAAGTTGAGTAAACTTAAAGCTTTGTATATTCCTAATCTCATTTCTTTCCATAGTTTTGTTTTTATCTTTAAGTACCTATTTCTCATCTATTCCCACATCCCTACCCCTGACCCCTGTGGAACTTACAGACATAGTCTCATCATATTACTGTTCTAATGAAAAACCTATAGATCCTGTGAAAAGCAGTGCTTTTTATTCTTCCACATTCATACATCTTAGGGCAAGAAGTGGATCCCTGACACTTTTAGACCGTTATTCCTCCTGCTTCACTTAAAAACAACAAAACTGAACTTCTTTGAAACACTCGATATCAGATTATACCACCCTTGGATACTGATTGCAACAATCTATGGTACTATCCATAACTTTTCATGTTCATTGAAGATTTAAAGCACTTCACTTATGGCCATTTTATCACTGCTATCAATGGCCCCATTCTCAGAGCTTTTCCTAGCACAGGAGTCACCCACTCAGTGCTCCTGCCTCTACTTCCTCATGGCCTTACTTTCAACCATCCTGCTTCCTGTTCCCCCTGAGCCACTCACCACCTTGATCTGTTCCATTCATAAAATCACTGTGAAGATCACAGTTGTGAGCCTCTGACTCTTTGATCACTGCATCTTATCTTTCCAGTTCACTTCCTCTAGTAATTATGCAAACAATCTTCAAGGAGTCTAGAAGTCTTGACTCACATCCTCACTTTCCTTTTTGGCCAAGTTCGATTTTGCAGTCCATGCTATTGCTTACCCGTAATCTCTAATCATTTACTTATCTTTCTCTCCATTGTACTTGCCTGGCAAACCTGAATGCTGGGTGAATCCACTTCACGTAGTTACTATGTGGCTGAACTCCTGAGGCACACAATTGAATATCTAACTCCACAGACCTTTCCTTTGCCTAGTGCCACACAGCCACCTGGTACCAAGGATACAACAGGCCTAAGGGAGAAAAGCCAGCCAGCTCGGGACAACAGTGTGAAAGGATGGAAGGAGGCCCCGGAAATCATACATGCACCATTGATTGACCCAGTCTTGTATCCATCCACCTCCAGACTTATTAAAATTAGAAATAATTAACAAGTAGATATTATTAAAGCCAGAAGCGCCCTAATAAAACTGTTCTCACCATGAAAATTGTCACCATAACTATGTAGTTTTTCCTTTTCATTCTATTACTATGGATAAAGCTTCCCGTATCTTGTGGGGAGACAATCCCCCTACTAGTACTCTCAGTTCAACCCCTCACCTATCAAATGACTCCCTCAGGTATTAGTCGCTGCCTCCCCTCCCCTCCACCCTTCCATGAATGTCTCTTCTGCTGCATCTGTCCTATTAACTTATAAATATGCACAGGATCCTAGCTTTAAAGACCTTCCTTTGTGGGTGTCTGGGTGGCTTAGTTAAGCATCCGACTCTTGATTTCAGCTCAGGTCATGATCTCAGGGTCGTAAGGTAGAGCCCCATGTTGGGCTTCACACTGGGTATGGAGCCTGCTTAAGATTCTCTCTCTCACTCTCCCACTGTCCCTTCCCCTCCCCCATCTCAAAAAATAAAAAAGACCTTCTTTTCAATTCCACATACCCTTCCAGGAGATATCCTATTTTTATGGGGGTTTTTTAATAGCAATATTCCTTTTCAAATGGTCTCTACTTTATACTTCTACTTCACCTCACTCTTACTTAAACCACAACAGTCGGGCTTTGTTCCTACCACTCCACCAGAATACTCTTGCAGAGGTTACCAATGATCTTCACTTGGCCAAATCTCATGTAATCAGTCCTCACCATATGTAAGCTCCCAGTAATTTGTTCACATTTGCTCACAACTTCATATTTGAAATATTTTCTTCACATTTTTAGTTTCCTCTATGTGACTGTAAATCCCTCATCAGGCTCCTTATTTTCCTACCTTGCTATATTGGAATGACCCAAGCTTAGTCTTCAGCTCTCTTTTTTTATCAACACTTCCTGCATAGTGCCATCTAATCTCATGGCTTTCAATATGCTAATAACTCCCAGGTTTGACATCTTTCATTAAATCAAAGATGTATTGATGCCATTATTTTCTTGATCTTACTAACAGATGCCAAAAGATGTCATGGCTAAATCGCAAATGCTACTTGTCTGACAGCCAATGATAATGGGATGTATCCTGATTTCAGAGATAATATACAGAAAAAAATATATACAGAAAATGTGTATCTCAGAATTGAGGACATAAAATATATAGATCTCCAGTTCTAAATTCCATAGTCTTACATCCAACTCGAAAGAATAATATGTATCTCAAATTTAACATGCCCAAAGCTGAATGTAGGATCTCCCCTTCATATCCCCTATTCCTCTCCATAAATAAACCACCATGCACACAGTTACTCAGGCCAAAACCTTCATAATCATCCTTGACTCCTTTCTTTCTCTTATATCCAGCATCCAATACAAGAATAAACTCTATTGGCTGTATCTTGAATTAGACCACTTCCCTTCACCTCTACAATAATGTGAACCAAAACACCATCTCTCACCTGGATCTATGCAAGAGCCTTCTAACTGCACCCTCTGCTTCCATTATTGTGCTCTATCATCCATTCTCCACCCAGTAACCAATATGATACTTTCCAAATATGTTTCAGATTATCTCTCTCCATGACCAAAATTCTCTAATGGCTTCTCATCATACTTTAAATAATATCCAAGGTAATTACTACAGGTTCTGCCTGATCTACTCCTGGATCCTTCTCTGTTCTTAGTTACTTGCACTCCTCTCTTCACCCACTTTACTCCAAATACATTGATCTTCTTGCTACTTCTCCAACGTCCATAACATGTTTTTGTCTCAGGACTTTTGCACCTGCCATACTCTCTACTTGGAATTATCTTTCCCCAGAAATCTGTCTGGCTTTCATTTGTTTGTACACGGCTCAAAGGCCCATCAATATCTACCTGACTCCATACCCCAACTCCTGAGTTCTTCCCAAGAGAAGAAATCTCCTTGGCTATTCCCAAGCTATGGAGGGTCCCTTTTTCTTGAGGAAAGCCTCTATCTTTGGGTCAGTCACCAGAGCCAGGAGGCGAGTCATGTAGTACAAAATACCTACTTGGACCCAGTCCTTCAGCAGAAGCTATAGGTTTGATACATTTTCAAACAAAATGTATGAGCTGGGTAAGCACCTATAACACAGCTGTTAAAATTTCTTTATCTTTCTTAATAAAGTCTAAGGCAAGACCAGGCCTGACTGATTAGGTTTGTAGACATTAAGAGGAAGAACTTCACAGTCAGATTACCTATGTCAAGTCTCATTTCTGCCATTTACTAGTTATGTGAGTTTTGGCAAGTTATTTAGCCTCATTCTAAAATGAAGATAATAAAAGTATTTACTCATAGAGCTACTTAAAAGATTGAAGTAATTGATGCAACACACTTAATAAGTGCCTGGTAATATCTCAATTTATGTCATAATCATCATCACCATCATTATCACCATCATTGTCATTGTCATCATCATCATCATTTTCCTTGGCCTCACCCTAGCTCCAGTTATCCTTAGGGTCAACCAGAGCCCAAGAAGACCCCAAACTCCAAGACAAGAAAAAAGAAGATACTTTCATCCCACTACCCCACCAAAAGATTCCTCCTCCATGAGCTGTAGAGTCACAAAGACCTGGACTTGAATTATGACTTTGATACCTTCTAGGTGACCTTGTAGAAATCCTTTAACTGCACTTTCTTTGTCTATGGAGTAGGGATATAACTATTTACCTCCTGGAATATACAGCCATTTGGAGACAACATATGCTAGGTGGCAGGCAAAGAGTAAGTACTTAATAACCAGCAGTAGTGCCAGCAATAGTCCAATAGTCCCCCTTTTTCCAAGCGCATGGGAAGATTGTATTTCTCCTTGAAGTGAGGCAGTGCCAGTGGGTCATGGATAGAAGTAATGTGTGTCACTTCCAGGCTGGAGCAGTAAGTTGCTAATGTGAGACCAGCTAGCATTCTCTTCTTCATGACAATCATGGGAGCAAGTGTTGAATTTGAGCCTTCATCAATCTGAGTCCCTCAGTGATTGTGAGAGCAGAGGTCTCACTACCAACCCATACTTGACATGTAGCTTGACCAAGAAGAAAACTTGTTTTTCTTCTTTTTTTTTTTGTCATTGGGATTCAGGAGTTGTTTGTTACTACAGCATATCCCCACTTATTCTGATTATATACTTTCCAGAATAAGCCAGATAATAAATACAGAAGTAATGGCATACTTAAAGAATCAGTGTTTTTTAAAAGGTTTTTTAAAATTTGTTTTATGGTTTATTTACTTTTTGAGACAGAGAGAGACAAAGCATGAGCGGGGGAGGGGCAGAGAGAGAGGAAGACACAGAATCTGAAACAGGCTCCAGGCTCTGAGCTGTCAGCCCAGAACCCGATGCAGGGCTCGAACCTACGTTCCATGAGAACATGACTTAAGCCGAAGTCAGACGCCTAACCGACTGAGCCACCCAGGCGCCCCTTATAAATCCTAATTACATTGACTCAGATAACTCCTGCTAAACCATTATGTAAATTGTTATAAAGGAACGGGGCATTCCTACTGACATCATCCTAATTCAGTGGCCACTCTTAGCACCACTTATGAAGGGTCAAGTAGATATTTTGAGTCTTCTGACACAATATTAAATGCACAATATCACCATGATACATTCTAGTTTTTTAAAAAGTGTTTTTGTTAAGCCAAATCTTTGGGATCTTCTAATCTTTGGGTTATCAGAAACACAGGAAATAGAGAAACTTGCTAAAGTCATCAAAAGAAAATAATTTGACCTAGTCTCATCTATAAGTCAATAGTGTGAAGAAAGGGTCTCAGATGAAAAGAGAATTAACAGCTAGTTAAGCAATTTAAGAGACCAAATATAAATGCAGAGTCTCGGCTTGGGATATTTTTGACAATTTGTATGTCAAGGCTGTTTGAAGGACAATGAGAGAAATCTGAATAAGATCTGGATTTTAAATTATGTGAGGGGAGTCTAGGTGGCTCAGCTGGTTGGGATTCTTGACTCTTTCTTCCATTTTGAGTCGATTTTCGTGTATGCTGTAAGAAAGTGGTCCAAGTTCATTTTTCTGCATGTCACTGTCCAGTTTTCCTAGCACCACTTGCTGAAGAGACTGTCTTTATTCCATTGGATATTCTTTCTTTCTTTGTCAAAGATTAGTTAGCCATACATTTGTGGGTCCAATTCTGGGTTCTCTATTCTGTTCCATTGATCTGAGCATCTGTTTTGTGCCAGGGCCTCCAGCTCTGGATTTGGGCTCAGATCATATCTCACTGTTCATGAGTTTGAGTCTCTTGTCAGGCTGTGCACTGGCACCTCAGAGGCTACTTGGGATTCTCAGTCTCTCTCTCTCTCTTTCTGCCCCTCCCCGTCTCATGCCCACACTCTCCCTCCCTCCCCACTCAAAAGTAAATAAACATTTTTAATATAATAAATAAATAATGTGAATATACATTTATTGAATAGGTGGATATCACTGATGGAGAAAAAACAGGTTGCAAAACAATGTATAGGACGGCAACATTTTAGCAAAAGAGTATCTGTATATGTGTGTGCATGCCTAGGAAAAGATCTGGAAATGTAATTCTAAGGGATTAATAATGATAAACTTTGCACAGTGGAAAATGATGTTATTATTCCCTTAGTATTGCCTGTCTGTATTTTCTAATTTTCTAAACATACAAATATAAAATTACATTCTTAAAACTTAATAAAACTTCAGAACAAAAATTGAAGTGTAAACATTTATTTTAGTTAACTAGCAAAATTGTTTACTACAAATATGATGGAATAGATTTTCTGAGGGGGGGAAAAACCCTACTATTAAAAACACCTAGCATTCCAGACCAGCAGCCTTGTAAGGTGGAGGCGAAATCTTGCAAGTTGCCAGCGACAGACAGTGGAATTGAAGAGCTTTGAGGTGCAGGTTCCTGGGCACACAAGATGAAAATCCCTTGGAGAATGCTCCAGAAAGCTGCAGGAAGTCTTTGAGGGAAAGAGACCAGCAACTTCATTTGAAATGACGATGAACATAACCCTGGAGAGACCTTGCTGTAATTCAAAATCCTGTTGGCTGTGTAAAGTGTGAGGACTACCTCAAGAAACAAGCCAAAGTACACATGGTGGAGAGTCCCAAATATCACTGAGTTGGGAAATAAAATAACCAAAGCACAACAAAAGAAACCAAGAGACACCATTAAAAGAAAACTTCCTGAACGGACAGGCCCTGGACAGTCAATGAGCCTCCTTTAATAGAGCAATACTAACAGGTGCAGAGTGCATAACGAGCTTTTAAAACTGACAAGAGACAGAAAGGTAGCCAAAATGACAAAATGGAAGAACTCTCCTCTAAAGAAATTCCAGGAAGAAATCAGAGACACAGAACTGCTCAAAACAGATACAAGTTATGTTTAACTGAGCAAGAATTTAGAATAATCATCATAAAATTAATTGCTGGGCTTGACAAAACCAAGTCATCAGAGAAGCTATTGATACAAAGACTAGGGACCTTCAAAATAGCTGCAATGAGTTAAAAAAAGCTATAAATGAGGTGCATAATGAATGGAGGTGGCCACTGCACGCATTAAAGAGGCAGAGAGGAGAAGAGGTGAATTAGAAGACACGGTTATAGCAAAAGACGAAGCCGAGAAAGAGAGAAATTGATCCAGGAGCACAAAAGGAGAATTTGAGAGCTGAGTGATACAATCAAACGCAACAATATCCATATCATAGGAATTCCTGAAGATGAAGAAAGAGAAAAAGGTCCTGAAGGGGTGCTTGCTCAAATTATAGCTGAGAACTCCCCCAATCTGGGGAAGGAAATAGACATTGAAATCCAAGAGGCACAAAGAACTCCCCTCAGACGTAACTTGAATCGACCTTTGGCACTACATATCATAGTGAAACTGGCAAAATATAAGGATAAAGAGAGAATTCTGAAAGCAGTTAGGGATAAAAGGGCCCTAACATACAAAGGGTAACCTATCAGGGTGGTCACAGACCTATCTACTGAAACTTGGCAGGCCAGAAAGGAATGGCAGGAAATCTTCAATGTGATGAACAGAAAAAATATGCAGCCAAGAATCCTCTATCCAGCAAGCCTGTCATTCAAAATAGAAGGAGAGATAAAAGCTTTCCCAAATAAACAAAAATGGAGAGAATTCATCACCACCAAACCAGCCCTACGAGAAATCCTAAGAGGGATTCTACCAGGGAAATGTTGCAAGGAACACAAGGTACCAGAGACACCACTACAAGTATGAACCCTACAGAAAACACAATGAATCTAAACCCATATTTTTCAATAGTAACACTGAATGTAAATGGACTAAATGCTCCAATCAAATGACACAGGGTAGCAGAATGGATTAAAAAAAAACAAAATCCATCTATTTGCTGTCTACAAGAGTCTCATTTTAGACCTGAAGAAACCTTCATATTGAAAGTAAGGGGATGGAGAAATATCTATCATGCGACTGGAAGTCAAAAGAAAGCTGAGCAGCCATACTTATATCGGACAAACTGGACTTTAAAGTAAAGGCAGTAACAAAAGATGAAGAAGGACATTATATAATAATTACCGGGTCTCTCCATCAGGAAGAGCTAACAATTGTAAACATCTGTGCGCTGAATTCAGGAGCACCCAAATACATAAAACAACTAATCACAAACAGAAACAATCTTATTGATAAGAATAGCTAATTGCAGGAGATTTTAATACTCCACATACAGCAATGGATAGATCAACCAGACAGAAAATCTCTAAAGAAACAGTGGACCTGAACGACACATTGGAACAGATGGATTTGACAGATATATTTAGAACTCTACATCCTGAGGCTAGGGAATTCACTTTCTTCTTGAGTGTGCATGGCACTTTCTCCAAGACAGATCACATACTGGGGCATAAAGCAGCTCTCCATAAATATAAATGAATTGAGATCATACCATGCACACTTTCAGATCACAATGATATGAAACTTGAAATCAATCACAGGAAAATGTCAGGAAAACCTCCAAAAACATGGCGGTTAAAAATCACCCTACTAAAGAATGATTGGGCCAATCAGGCAATCAGACCTATCTTACTGATAAGAAATTAAAAATATATATGGAAACAAATGAAAGTGAAAATACAACAATCCAAATACTCTGGGACGCAGCAAAGGCAGTCCTAAGAGGAAAGTATATTGCAATCCAGGCCTATTTCAAGAAACAAGAAAAAGCGCGAATACAAAAATCTAACAGAGCACCTAAAGGAAGTAGAAGGGGAGAAGCAAGAGCACCCCAAAACCAGCAGAAGAGGAGAAGTAATAAAGATCAGGGCAGAAATAAACAATATAGAATCAAAAAAAAAAAAACAGTTGAACAGATCAATGTACCAAGAGTTGGTTTTTTGAAAAAATAAACAAAATTGATAAACCTCTAGCCAGCCTTTCCAAGAAGAAAAAAGAGAGCACCCAAATAGACAAAATCACGAATGAAAAAGGATTTATTACAACCAATCCCTCAGAAATACAAGCAATCATCGGGGGATACTATGAAAAATTATACGCCAGCAAACTGGACAACCTAGAAGAAATGGACAAATTCCTAAACATATATGCACTACCAAAATTCAAACGGGAAGAGATTGAAAATCTGAACAGATCCATAACCAGTGAAGAAATCGAATCAGTTACAAAAACCGCTAAATGAATAAGAGCCCTGGCCATGGCTTCCCTGGGGAATTCTACCAGACACTTAAAGCAGAGTTGATACCCATTCTTCTCAAGCTATTCCAAAAAATAGAAATAGAAGGAAAATTTCCAAACTCATTCTGCGAAGCCAGCATCACTTTGATTCCCAAACCAGACAGAGACCCAATAAAAAAAGAGAACTACAGGCCAATATCCTTAATGAATACAGATGCAAATATACTCAACAAGATACTAGCAAATCGAATTCAACAGCATATAAAAAGAATTATCCACCATGATCAAGTGGGATTCATTCCTGGGTTACAGGGCTGGTTCAATATTCACAG
>JAQQST010001379.1:0-12753 GCA_028646485.1 Cryptoprocta ferox | reverse complement strand
CCTTGATGAGGAGCAGGCCGTCTCACCCTGTTTGAACTCTGGGAATCGAGATGTGAGTTGCAAGGTGCTTTCACTGTGCTTTGAGGCCGAGTGGTGCGGAGTTGGTAACTCGGCCTAAGCGCCCCAGGGTTTTTCGCTCTGAACACTTCCTTGAGCAGGCCAAACCAGATGTTCCTTCGCGGAGGCTTCCGCCACCCGTTGGTTTCCTTGGGGGCACGATAGATCGCATTTTCGTGGTATGCGGGCCCGGGCCTGTGCAGCACGTCGGCCTGGGTCAAACCCTGAATGTTAGCTGGGAAGACGGTGCCCGCTCGGTGCTGTCCCCTAGAGGTCAGGACAGGGCTCTGCGGCCTGCATGCAATCGCAGCCTGGTTTCACTCTGTGAACTGAGATGGGACTTGCTGGAAGGTTTCCCTGTCCTTTCACTCAGAGGCCTGAGGGTAGCTTCTTTCGGAATAAGCTGCACAGGGTGTTAGCTGTGGACCCTCCTTTCAGCTGCTGAAACCGGATGCTCCTGGAGACGAGTTCCACCATCCTTTTGTTTCCCCTGGCGTGGTGATCTATGCCTCTCGTTGTGTGTGGCTCTGGTGAGTGGAAGCGTTCTAACTTCGTGGAACCAACTGTTAGGAGCAAGACGGTTCCTGCTCGGGGCTGTTTCTCATACTTCAGTAAATGGCACTGGGACCTGCCTACAGCATCGAGGGTTTCTCACTCTTCTCAGGGGGGGATATTTGCTGAGAGTAGTTCCCTCTGTTCAGGAAATGGCACGTTCCCTGTATGAGCTGCATAGACTTGCAAACTCGTCCGACTCTGTGACTTGAGGTGTCCTCTGAAAGAAGGGTTCACGGTTATTTCATCTTAGCGAGGCATGCCAATGGTGCTTTGTGCATGAGAGCTGCAGGGTTTTAACTCTGCCCACTTCTTTCGGTGAGTGGGACCAGATCTCTCAAGACACCGAGTTGGAACAGATTGCAGCTCTAGGCAATTCATACCGGAACATGCCAGTTGAAGACGAGGAAAACCTCTCCCAGCTCACAACCCAATTCGCAGAGTGAGAAATATTTGATGTTGGGTGCGAGTCACAGTCCCGGTTACTCAACTCTTTGAAACAACACTTAGCGGGAACCCTCTTGCAACGAACATTTGGTTCACCAAATTAGCAGGCCTTTATACACCCTGACCCGCGTACAACGAAGATGTTCTATATACGCCACCAATGAAACCAGATGCGTGTGGAACCTTGTATCCAGGACTATCTGGACTCTCCCACCGAAGGAGGCGTCCAAAGCTCAATCCCTGTGGAGCGTGTACAGAAAGTACCATATGCTCACCTCCCTGAGGAAGAGCGCAGTGAAGACATCTTGCAACTCACATTGACGGAACTCTATGAAACCACACTGTTGGGAAACCGTCCTTCAATGATTATCTGGTTTTTACTAACATCGAGTTATTTGAAAAGCAACAAGGGGCCTGTGCCGAAAGTGCCATATATTCATCTATGGGAAACAACACTCTGGGGAACCATCTTTCAGAGTGTACGAGACACCATACGAACGATCCAGAAAGTGCATTTCCTCATGTTCGCTCCTACATCTCTGCTGCCCCTAGCTGCCCATGGGATGGCAGGAAGGACATCCAAAGCCAAGGGCTTTCGCTCTCTATTGGAAGGAATAATGGAGGCCTCATGATGACATTGCTTCGGCTCTGGACTGGAGAGAGGTCCCTATAGGAAAGCCCATGGCTGTTTCTAATTCCTGAGAAAGCCGACTGGCTGAAAGATCGTGCTAGTCACTTCATTCACAGCAGGCTCCCTTTCCCATCTCTAATGAAGAACTCAGTCTCGCCGACTATCCTTGTGATCCCCTTTGCTCTATCTTCAAAGGATTCTTTCCCTGCGGTTCATTCCAAGTGAGCCTCTCAGAGGACCATCCTCTGCTTTCCAGTCGAGAGTGTGGTGAAGTCATTGTGAATGTGCAATGGGTTTGGTAACAGGACAACCCCATCATCTGGTTTCAGAAGTATATGGACATCAAGAGGCCTGGGTAATTGGAAGAGGCCCAGTGGAGAATGCCCAGTATGGATGGATGCTGGGCCAGAGGTTGCAGGAGAGAGCAGGCCTCCTTTATGGGCTGCGAAGAAATCAAGCGAGACATCTCCATTCCAGATTGATCCAATTCCCATGTGGAACATCGAGCTTCCGTGCTCGCTTTGGCAGCACATATACGAAGATATCGAGCTTTGGTCCACCACCTAGTCATTTTCTTCCCATGGCTGTGTTTTGAAATACGTTCGTGTTCACCCATAGGGGTCACAGAACTGTCACTTACTCAGCTGGCACCCTGGGGTAGGCCACAAACTCCCACTTGGGTCCCGTGCTCAGTGAGAGCTTTCAGGCTCTGCTGTACCAAAGGAATAATGGCCTCTGAGTGGCTGGTGCTTGGCCTGGTATGGAAGGTGAAGGGGTGCGACCTTGATTCACTCGCCTGCTTGATTGAGTTGCCTTCATTCTGAGAAGCAGACAGTTGGCACATGGGCAGTATGTACCAGGAGAGGGTCAGCATGGGAAATGTCCATTCCAAGGAGTGGGAATGAAGTCCTTGTTCCAGACTCCTGAGAAAAAGCCAGCAGAACCCAATAAGTTACAGCTCAAAACCTGCTGTCTCCGACAACTGACAGAAATACTGGAAGGGACAGACCAAGCCAGAGGTCTCTGGCTACTGAAGAAGACTGCAGGCTTCTTGAGGAGAAGGCTGCTGTGTGTAGTCCTTCAGAGGGCTCCCTCTGCCTAAGCCTGCAGGCGTTTCTTATCCCTGATACAACCAGGTTCGTAGGAGACTGTGATGGTTATTTCAATCTCAACTCTCTCCACAGGTCCGTTCTGATGAAGAACACTGGCACTCCTTGTCTCCATTTACACACCTTGGCTCTTTTGTTGAAGAAAAATGAGGGTTCTGTTTAAACCCAGTGTCTGAGGCATATACTGTCGTCCTTCAAGTTGGAGTCCCCCCAGTGTCCATGTTATGGTGATATAGGTTTTGCTTGGCCCTTCTCAATTTGCTATCAGAAATGTGTGGCCAACCCAAACCCTAGGGTATTCATTTGAAGGTGCCCAGGGAGAATGCGTGTGGGTAGGCTGAGCCACCTGAGGGTTAGGGGTTAGGGGTAGGGGTTAAGGGTCAGGGGCCAGTTTCTGCCTCCCATGTGGGACAAGAAAAAGGGAAGGCAGATATCTCTTTCCTAGATGTGACGAATGCCCATTTGAAATGCAGGACCATGACTCACCTCGTAGTGACTCTGATCCCATTGCTACCTTTCTAACGTGTTCTCCATTCTCAGTTCACACACCAAGACCAAGGGGCTGTCCCATACCAACCAAGGCCCCAGGTTTGTACTTGAGCTTCCAGGCCTTTCTTGAGTCCATGCAGAGCTCTCAGAGCCGGATACCTGAGAGGACAGCTAGCACGCCTGTCCCTGAGCCCTCGGTGCATAGCGGGCCACAGTATCGTGGCAGTGGGTAGCCTCATGAATCCTGGACCCTAATTGACTGAGATACCCTTATGTGGAAGAAAAGACACACTGGGAACGTGCAGCACGCTTCGTGAACTGATCAGCACACCAAAAGCCTTTTGAATAAATGGTGCCCCATAGCCTCGTTCCAACCTATTGATCATCACAGGGAAGCATATTCTTTGTGACTCAGTATAACTGCTGCCCCTGCCTACTGACACGATGTGCAGAGGAACAACAGAAGCCAAACCTTCCCTCTATTTCTTAAGGGATAATGTGGGTCTCCTGCTCACAGGCCTCCAAGGGGCATCCTTTGAGGTACTCTTTTAGCGAAGCCAACCAAGGGTTCTTCTGATGCCTAAGCAAGCCAGCATGCTAATATATGGTGCTGGTCAGACTCTTCTAACCATTACCCAAATCTCATCCTTCATGAAGACCTCTGGCCTTTGGTGTATCAAGTTTCATGACATGGGTTTGTTTGCCACCACGGTTCTCTTGTGATCCCCACAAATTCAGTCACTCAGAGTCATAGCACCGACTTGCAAAGGTCCAAGGTGGATCAGCCCTTGGGACTTGTGGGACAGGTTGAGCCAAAGGGGCGCTGGCATTTTGGTTTCAGGACTCCATGGACATCCAGATCCCTGGGCCTTTCGAAGGGGTCCAGCCAAGAACTATTTTTGTGTGAAGTCTGGGCCAGATGGATTATAGGGGACCTGGCCTCCATGCTTAGGGAAAACGAAGTTGAGCATGTCCCTTCCACATTGATCACATTCCCATTGGATGCAAATATTGAACACACTTTGGTCCAGGCTGGAGCCATTCCTGTTTGCTTACTGTCATTCTGCCTCAGGCTTTCTTCACCCTTAGGAGCCGTGGAGCTGGCACTCAGTGGGGACCAAGGCGTGGGCATCGGCCACTCACTTGGCCCCCTGCTCAGTGACAGCCATGAGCATCGCTTACCCAAAAGAGAATAGCCCTCCCATCCCTTGAGCTTGGTCCTTGACTGTAGCAATCAGGGGCGGGGGAGGTGACCCAGCTTGACTCACTGCTCTGCCTGATGGAGGGGCCTTCCTTTTGAAAAGCAGACAGTTCACACTGGAGCAAGAGGCTCTGGGAGCTGGTCAGCACAGATAGAGCCCTTTACAGAAAGAGGGCCCCGCGACCCCTCTTCACACTTTGGAGGAAGACCTGGGGACACCTGAAGGTGACAGCACTGTCACTGCTTACTCCATTCAATGAAGCCCAGGGCTCTCTGGGTCCTTGTGAAGGCAGGAGACTGGCTTGTGGCTTTCAGGGCTCCCATGTGTGGACACTAGATGGCACTGTTGCCCAAGACTTCTGGTGTTTCTTCTTCCCAGAGCCAGGTTGCCAGGAGCTGGTGCTGGGCCCTTCCCTCTCCAAAGAATTCCCCTGTCAATCTCTGAAGAGCTCCAAGCCTCCTTATCTATCTTGACACATCTCTGCTCTCTTGTAGACACAAGGTTCTTCCCACAATCTGTTCAGAGTCAGTGTCTCACGGTCATCTCCTCTGCCTTCCACCTGGGAATCCGACTCAGTCCTGGAGACTGTGGGAGGGATTTTGGCCACATGGCTCCATCTTTAGGACTTCACTGGGTTCCAAAAGTATGTGGTCATTCAGAGACCCAGCCCAATGGAAGGGTCCCAGCAGGGAAGGTTTGTGTGTAGCTTGGGTGAGAGATTTGGGCATGGAGCTGGCCTTCTTCTGGGCCAAGGGCGAACAAAGTAAGACACCTTCTTTCCAAGTGGATCCCTCCCAATATCCACTGGATGTGTCGAGCTTTGGCCCTCCTTGTGCCCATTTCCTTCACCTTGCTGCACTGCTGATAATTTTTTTTTCTTTTCTCCCTCGGGATCTATGGAGCTATCAAAACCTCGGGTAACTCCCCCGGCTAGGCCACAAACTCCCACTCTGCTCCTGTGCTCAGTGAGCACTCTCAGGCTCTGAACTAACAAAGGAAAGATAGCCTGTATTCCCGGGAAGAGTGGTGATTGGCCTGCGGTGGTATGGAAGGGGAAGGGGAGCCAGCTTGCCACACTGTCCTGGGTGACCGTGTTGCCTTCATTCTGAGAAGCAGACAGTTTGCACATGAGCCGTATGGACAGGGAGAGGGTCAGCACAGGGGAAACCCTTTCCAGGAACAGGGAATGATTTCCTTGTTCCACAGTCTGAGTGAGAGCCAGCAGAACCGAATCCCTAGAGCTTAAACCTGGGGCCGACCTCAGCTGCTAGAACACGTGGGAGTGTCAGACAAAGCCAGAACACTCTGTCTCCTCAAATCAGAATGCAGGGCTCTCAGGCGCATTCCTTCAGAGGGCTCCCTTTGCCTAAGCCCAAGGCATTGCTTATTCGGATACAGCCAGGTACCAACCAGGTAGGAGACTGCACTGTGTACTTATTCTCAAAATTCTCCACATCTCATGTGTGAGGAGGAACTCGTGCAATCCGTGTCTCACTGTCCACCATTTACCTTTTCCTTGAAAAACCGCACTGCATGGAACTTATCAGAGGCAGTGTCTTTGAAGGACATCCTCTTCTCTCAGCACCGGAGTCCAGAGGTGTGCTTGTGGTGATGATATAGGTATTGCAATGGGCCCCTCTGGATTTGGTTTCAGAATTACGTGACCATCTCCAAACATAAGGTGTGTGAAGTTTCTCAGGCAAAATGCTTGTGGGTAGTCTCAACCAGAAGGTAGGGGTAGATCCTGCTTCGTGTTTGCTTAAGGGTGAGGGAAGATAGATATCCCGTTCCCCAATTTGACCAGTGGCCTTTGGAATGCAGAAATTTGACTCACCACGTAGTCATTCTGATCCCATTTCTGCTTTTCTAACTTGACCTCACTTCACAAACCAAGACCCTGGGGCTATCCTGTAGCGTGCAAGTTCCAAGGATGGACATGTAGTTTCCAGAACATTCCTGAGTTGAGGCAGGGCTCTCAGAGTCTGATATCACTGAAAGGAGCTAGACATGGTGTCCTTGAGCCCTCAGTTCAGAGCAGGCTACTGTATCATGAGAATGGGTATCCACTTGGACCCCCGACCCTAACTGATGGACATGCCCTCATGCAGAAGAAGAGACAGACCGTGCCTGTGCGGCATGCTCCATGACCTGACCAGCGCACCAAAAGTATGTGCACTTTTGAATCTTTCCTGCACCAGGCCTTGTTCCCACCATTTGATCTTCCCATGGAAGCACATTCTTCATAGCTAAGGGGCACTAGGGCCCCTAGGTTCTGCTCTGGTGGGCAGAAGCACGCAAAAAGCCACCATGTCCCTCTCCTTCTTAAGGGAGAGTGAGGGTCTCTTGCTCACACGGCACCAAGTGGCTCCCTTTGGACAACTCCTGTAGCCATATCCCACAAGTGGTCTTCTGATTTCTGAGCAAGCCAGCTTCCTCCTATATTGTACGAGTCAGTTTATTCTAAACATTATCCAATTCCCATCCTTAAAGACGAACTCTTGCCCTGGGCTTATCGAGTCTCGTGACATTGCTTTTTATCCATCAAGGTTTGTCTTGGGGTCCATACAGTTTCGGGCTTGCACAGTCATAGATCTGCCTTGCAAATATCCAATGTGGACCAGCCTTTGTGATTGTGGGGCAGGTTGAGGTAAAGGGGTCAGCATATTCGCTTCAGGACTCCATGGACATCCAGAGACTTAGGGCATGGAAAGGGGTCCAGCCGAGATCTGTTTGTGTGGAGGCTGGGTCAGAGGGATTAGGCGCGAGCCAGCCTTCATGCAGGGCCTAGGGGAAATGAAGTTTAACGTGGCCCATACACATTGATCACATTCACACTGGATGCCAACATGGCACACTTAGGTCTTGGCCACAGCCATTCACATTCCCTTAATGTCTTTCTGACTCAGTCTTTGTTCACCCTTAAGAAGCATGGAGCTGGCACTCACTCAGCAGGCACCAAGCCGTGGGTGTCAGCCACCCACTCAGTCCTGTGCCTGGTGACAGCCCTGAGCATCGGCTACCCCGAAGTAGAAAAGTTGCCCTATCTCTGAGCTTGGTGCTTGACTGTTTGGAGCAAGAGGTGGGGGCAGGGGAGCAAGCTTGCCTCCCTGCTCTGCCTGATGGAGGGCCCTTCCTTCTGAAAAGCAGACATTTCACATTGGAGCAGGAGGCTCCAGATGCTCGGGGACCCAGAAAGAGCCCATACCAGGACCTTTCCGCACTTTGTAGGAAGACCTGGGGGCACCTGAAGGTACAGCACTGTCACTGCTCACTCCATTCAATGATGGGAAAAGTAAGAAAAGCAGACAAAGTCCAGGGCTCTCTGGGTCCTTGTGAAGGAAGGAGACAGGCTTTGCTGCTTTCAGGACTCCCAGAGGCCGACACTAGCAGGCACTTTCCCCTAAGCCTTCGGGTGGTTGTGCTTCCCAGAGCCAGGTTGCCAGGAGCTGGTGCTGGGCCCCTTCCAACCTCGGAGGAGCTCCGGCTTTCGTTATCCACCTTACACAGCTTTGATCTTTTGTGGACACAAGGTTCTTCCAGCAATCTGTTCAGAGTTAGTGCCTCATGGTCATATCCTCTGCCTTCCCCCTGGGAGACTCTTCCAGTCCCGTTGGCTGGGAGAGAGGATCGAGACACAGGGCTCCTTCTTCATTAATTCCTTGGGTTTCAGAAGTATGTGGCTATTCTGAGGCCCAGGGAATTTGCAGGCACCCAGCAGAGGAAGTGTGTGTGTAGGCCAGGGCAGACCTTTGGGCAGAGACCTGGACCCCTTGGGGGCCAAGGGCCAATGAAGGAAGACACCTTCTTTCCATGTAGATCCCAATGCCTGCTGGAAAATATCTAACTTTGGCCCTCCGTGGGCCCATTTGCTTCACCTTGCTGCATTTCTGACAATGTGTTTTTCTCCCATGGAAGCATTGGATCCATCACTCACTCATCTGGCACTGCACGGTAGGCCGCAAACTCCCACTCTGCTCCTGTGCTCATTGAGAAGTATCGGGCTTTGCTCTAATAAAGGAAAGAAGACTGTTAGTCCCGAGTGCGTGGCAATTGGCCTTCCGGGGATTGCAAGGGGAAGGCTAGGTAGCCTCCCTCACTGACCTGGATGATGGAGCTGCCTTCATTCTGAGAAGCAGACCGTTTACACATGGGCGGTATGGGTCAGTATGGCGTCAACACAGGCAAAGCTATTTTGAGGACCAGGGAAAAACAGTCCTAGTTCCAGACGTCTGAGCAACAGCCAGGAAAACCCAGTAGCTACAGCTCAACCCCGATAGTGCCATCAAATCTTAGAAAACGTGGGAGGGAGAGACGTAGCCAGCAATCTCAGGCTCCGAAGGAAAGAATGCAGACTTCTTCCTCACAGAGATCCCGGTGTAGTGGTTCACACGGTTCCCTTGGCCTAACCCTACAGCCATTTCTTATTCCAGATACAACCAATTGATAGGAGCTCGTGCTGGGGACTTCCATCTCAACATTTCCCACATCTCATGTGCGATGAAGGACTCTGGCCAGCTGTGTCTCTATGAGCACCCATTCATTACCCTACTTTTGAATAAGGTTGTGAATGGAATGGATTCAGAGCCACTGTCTTAGAGGAATAGTCTCGTCTTTCAGCCTGTGAGCCTGCTGGAGTCCCTGTGATGGTGAGACAGGTATTGCGATGGGCTGCTCTCAATCTGGTTTCCGAATGATGTGACCATCGCCAAACCTACGGCATGTGAAGGCGTCGAGGCAGAATACTTGTGGGTAGGCTCAGTCAGAGGTGAGGCTCACAACTGCCTCATGTGTCGGAGGACGGTAGGGAAGTTAGACATCTCCTTCCCCGATTTGACCCATATCCATTGGAAGGCAGAACTTGGACGGGCCTGGGAGTCCTTAGCAACCCTTTGCTGCTTTTCTGACGGGGTCTCAGTTCACACACCAAGGCCATGTATCTGTCCCATACACAACCAGTGTCCATGGATTGGAGGTGACTTTGCAGGCAGGTCATGAGCTAATGCAGGGCTCTAAGATACTGATCGGTGAGAGGACAGCTTGCACTCTTGTCCCCAGGCTGGAGTAACCAGGGAATGGCTAGCCACATTGACTCCCACCCGAATTGACATGGATACCCTCATTCAGAAGAGCGGTCAGTCTGCACACATGCAGTTTTCTGCATGACCTGATCAGCGCACAAAACACCTTTTGAAAAAATGGTGCACTAAGGCCTCCTTCCCACCTCTTGGTCATCCCATGGAAGCGCTTTCTTCAGACCTCAGAGTCACTGTTGCCCCTATCTACTGATACGATGGGCAGAAACACACCAAAAGCCAATTTCCCTCTACTGGTTAAGGGAGAAAGAGGCTCTCTTGCTCCCTGGGCTCCAAGGGGTATGCTTTGGAGTGGTCCTGTAGCCAAAGCCCACAAAAGATTTTTCTGACTCCTGACCAAGCCTGTTTGCTCCTCAATTGTCCTGGTCAGTGTTTTCTAAATAGCATGCAATTCTCTTCCCGAATGAAGATCTCTGATCCTAGGGCTATCCAGTTTCATGAGTGTGCTTTATTATCCATCAAGGTTCGCTTTGGGGTCCATACAACTCTGTCTGTCATAAGAACAGCTCAGGCTTGCAAATGTCCAAGGTGGACCAACCGTTGTATCTGTGGAACAGGTTGAGCCAGAGTGGCCCTGGCCTTTTGGTATCAGGACTCCATGGACATGCAGAGCCTGAGGCCATTTGAAGGGGTCTGGCCAAGAACTGTTTGGGTGGAGGCTGGGCCAGCCACATTAGCAGGGAGCTGGCTTCCTTGCTGGGCCTCGGAGAAATTAAGTTTAACAAGTCCTTTTCACACTGGTCACATTCCCATTGGGTGCACATATCGAGCTCCCTTTGGTCCTGGCTTTGGCCAGTCCTGTTCACTGCCTGTCTTTCTGACTCAGTCTTTGTTCACCCTTAGGAGCCATGTAGCTGCTACTTCCACAGAGGGCACCAAGGGATGGACTTTGGGTGCCCATTCAGTCCCTCGCTCAGGGACCACCATGAGCATGGGATATACGAAAGGAGAAGAGCCCTCCAATCCCTGAGCTTGTTGCTTGGCTGTTTGAAGCAAGGGGTGGAGGGAGGGGAGACAGCTTGCCTCATTGCTCTGCCTGATGCAGGGGCCTTCCTTCAGAAAAGCAAACTGTTCACACCTGCAGGAGGCTCCAGAAGTTGGTCAGCCCAGAAAGAGCCCTTCAGAGGAAGATGGCCCCAATGCCCTTTTCCACACTTTGGAACAACAGCTGGGGACACCTCATGGCTACAGCACTATCACTGCTCACTCCATCCAGTGCTGGGAAAACAAGAAAAGCTGACAAAGTCCTGGGGCTCTCTGGGTCCTTCTGAAGGAAGAAGGCAGGCCTGTCGCCCACAGGCCTCCCAGATGCAGACCCTAGAGACCTTTGTTGCATAAGTCCTCAGGTGTTTCTTCTTTTTTCCCCAGAGCCAGTTTGCCGGGAGTAGGTGCTGGGCACTTCTTTCTCCATATAAATCCCCTTCCTCTATCTCTTTTTTTAAATTTTTTTTTAATGTTCAGTTATTTTTGAAAGACAGAGAGACAGAGCATGAGCAGGGGAGGGGCAGAGAGAGAGGGAGACACAGAATCTGAAGCAGGTTCCAGGTTCTGAGATGACAGCCCAGAGCCTGATGCAGGGCTCGAACTCACGGCGAGATCATGCCCTGAGACCAAGTCGGACGTCCAACCGACTGAGCCACCCTGGCGTCCCTTCCCCTTCCTCTCTCTGGGGAGCCCTGGCCCTCCTGATCACCATCACACATCTTTGCTCATTTTTGAGAAACAGGGTTCTTCCCACACTCCATGCAGAGTAGGTGTCTCACAGTCATATCCTCTGCCTTCCACCCGGGAGTCTGACCCAGTCCTTGTGACTGTGGGAGAGGTTTTCCCACAAGGCTCCTGATCCATTAATTCATTCAGTTTCAGAAGCATGTGGCTCTCGAATATCCCAAGGATTTGTAGTTGCCCCAAAACGGATGTTTGTGTGAAGGCTGGGCCAGAGATTTGGGGAGGGAGCTGGCCTCCTTTCGGCCAAGGGGCACTGAAGGAAGACATCTTCTTTCCAAGTGGGTCCCAATCCCCACTGGAAATGTCGAACTCTGCCCCCCCTTGCGTGCATTTCCTTCTCTTTGCTTAATTTCTGGCTCCCCTCCCCCCTTTAGGAGCCACGGAGCCATCACTAACTCAACTGGCACCCTTGGGTAGCCATCATACTCCCTCTCTGCTCCTGTGCTCAGGGAGAGTTCTCAAGCTCTGAGCTAAGGAAGGACAGACAGATGGCCTTTAGTCCCTGAGTGCTTGTCTCTTGGCTTGCTGTGGTATGGGAGGTAAAGGGGAGCCATCTTTCCTCCCTGAGCTGAATGATTGAGTTGCCTTCATTCTGGGAAGCACAAAGTTTGCACAAGGGCGGTATGGGCCAGGTCATGGTGAGTACAGGAAGAGTGTTTTCCAAAAATAGGGAGTGAATTCCCTGTTCCAGACTCCTGAGCAAGAGCCAGTAGAACCCAATGGCGACCGGCACCTCAAACACTGCTGCCTCCATCAAGTGCTACAAAAAGTTGGAGGGACTGATATAGCCAGAAACCTCTGGCTCTGAAAGAAATAAGGGAGGTTTCTTGCTGACAGGGCTTTCAGGTGTGCCCTTCAAGAGGGCTCCCTTTGCCTCAGCCCACGGGCATTTCTGCTTCCAGATACCAGCAGCTTCATAGGAGACTGTGCTGGGTACTTCATTCTCAACATTCTCCAGATCTCAGGTGGGATGAAGAACTCTGAGAGTCTGTGTCTCCATTTCCACCACGTAGCCTTTTTTTGTCCAAAGAGTTTCTGCATGGAGTTTATCCAGAGCCAGTGTGTTAGAGTAATATCTTCTTCTTTCAGCTTGGGAGTTTGGAGGTGTCCTTTGGATGGTGATACAGGTTTTACTTTGGGTCCTCCTCAAGATCGTTTGAGACTACGTGGCCAGCCCCACACCTAGGGTGTATAAAGATACCCAGGGAGAAAGCTTGAGGGTGGTTGAAGCCAGTGGTTAGGGGAAGATCCTGCCTCCTGCCTGGGAGAAGATGAAGGGATGATAGAGATATCTCCTTCTTTCATTTGACCCATGCCCAGTGGAATGCAGAACTTGGACTCAACTTCCTATCCCGTTGCTGTTTTCTCACTTGGTCACAGTCACCCCCCAAGACCATGGGGCTGCCCTGTCCACAACCAAATTCCAAGGATTGGAGGCGAGCTTC